>JAHPZR010003069.1:0-14294 GCA_019787425.1 Platygyra sinensis | reverse complement strand
TAAGTGGCAGTTAAATCAAGCACAGGAACATCTGAAGAAACGTCGAATATTCGTGAGGACGATATTGAAGTTGAATGTACGAAAACATACAGAAGAAGTACGACAGAACGAAGAAGAAAATGAAGACAATGATGTGGAAGATATAAGAAAGGTTGAATCACTTCACAATGCAAATCTCAAAAAACATGAACATAAGTCAGAATTTTTGTGGATTGTATGTAATTATGTCAATCAGCCTTGTGCTGTATAAACCCTATATCCTGTTTGTTTAATTTGCTATGCAATTGGTTGCAACATCATGAATTTTAATAAAGGACTTCTGACCAATAACTTGGTTAGAGATATAGCTTAATTTATTTGCAACCAAAAGTAATAATGTTACAAGTTACAACAGTTGCTTTTATTTAATAATTTCTCAATCAGTTTAAATCAATTGTCAAATGAGGAACTGAGGAGAAGCTAACATGAAAGTTGTGCCCATGTTAAATATTAGGTCCTGGAGGAGTCACGTGCTAGCCAACCAAGAAATGAAACTAACGATGTTGATATGAGTGGGAGTGACAATGAGGATGGAACAGCTGGGCCAACTACTAGCAGAGGTAAAGAAAACAATGGTAACCTTCTCTTTGAACTTCATATTAAATTGTGCTTGTGGTACATATATTAATATAATTATCCTATCTTAATCTAGACAGATTATGTATATTAAAGGCATTTGCAGTGGCGTGTCAATAATATTGATACCATTGATCAACAATCCAATCGGGTCCATTCGAGTATCAACGGAGAGGTCACTCAATCAAGTGTCGGTCTAGGGTATCAATCAACACTTGACTGAGGATTCCTTTAATAGTGCACAGGATCTATCTGGGCAATATTCACTTGATTTATTGGTCAGGCTAAGTTAATACATTTGGCTAAGTTACATCTCTTGGTTCCCTATAGTAAGAAAAGGAGGATAGTATTTGCAACCCAGGCCAGCTGGCCCACTCTACACAGAAAAAATATATTTCATCAGACGTAAACTTCACTTCTTAGGGAAACAAAACAATACTGATGCTGTGAACACATCGGCCACAAGAGGTACAGGTAGAGGAAGAGGCAGAGGAAGAGGAAGAGGAAGAGGTGGGCGTGGCCAAGGAAGAGGGGCAGCACAAACCGCTGCCAACACCTCAAGGAGTATCATCGATTGTAAGTAAATGTCCAGCACTATTGTTGTTACGCTTTGAGTCAGCTGTTGCCTTGATCCTTGTGCCCACTCAAGGGCCTGTTACTCTGCTCAGCTGTAACAGCTGGGTTACAGCCCCTGATCAGCCAATCTGTTAGTTGTCAAAATTTAATTTGAAAACAATTACTTGAGGGTTTGACTAAAAGAAATATACCTTGAAGATGAATAAATAGATTGGAGGGAGTTTGAAGTTAGGAAAATGTACTTTATGTTAATCCTTACCGCCATAAAGCAAATGAATATTTCAATTTATTTAACAACTTGTCTACATGAATTTGCTATCACTATGAAAATCAATGTTGCTTACAATGATGTTCAATTTTTTTTTTTTTTTTTTTGGGTGGGGGGGGGGTATTTTTAGTAAATCATTACAAATTAAGTTATTATTTTTTAAAACTGTTTTTCAAGCATGAATAGTATTCTTTTAGCATTCAGCTCAGCATCTAAGAAAAGACGTCAACCAAGCAAGGAACAGGTAATAAAATTATTGTTCTAGCTTTTACCACACACAGGCTTCATAAACAAAAATTATGCAAGTAGATCTGTTTTTTGCCTCAGTTTCTGAATGAGTCTTTGTGCGAGACCATTCATATTAAAATGTGTTCTGCGGACAGGTTCATTTTCACACAGATCAAACTTACTTTCATATGAGAGGTTTCATACAAGCTCTGGCCCATTATGGTCTTAAAAATTACTCTGATGTAAGCAGATTTATTGTTTTGGTTGGGATGGGTGGAGAAAGGGGGCGGGGAGGTGCTTTCTTCACAACCACAAAGAAAAATGCCACAGTTCTTATACAGGTAAAAAAAAGGAAAGCTTTGCCTTTGTTTTTACTTGACTTTGTTGTGCTACTAGAGTGACTGCATTCTTTTATCCATTTTTTTTTTCAAGCAACATTTCTCTTTTACCACCCAGGAAATAATTTCTGATGATGATGACGATGAAGAGTTTAACATTCCTTTGTCATCTTCTGTAAAAAAGACAAAGACTACACAGTAAGTGTTTTCATGTTGTTTTTTTTTTCTTGTGCCTATCATTAACTCAGCACCTGCTAAACTTTTAACCTGCACGAGGCAAATTGTCCCTTCTTTACTCTATCCATCTATCCACCCATCCATTCATCCATCCATGAAACTGAAATAAGTTTATTGGTCACTGTTACAAGCACTTTGTTGGCACCAGCTTCCTGTTGATTTATGTTTCATTATGGAACCCTAACTGTAATGGGTAAGGAAAAATGGAATGTGTAACGCTTGACAACCAACACTGACATGGAAATGGGAGAGGAAAGAAGAAATTTGGTAACCATGACAACACTTTTTATGAGGATTCCAGATCAAAATTAATGTGAATTTAGCAGAGATTTTTCCATTAATTTTAACTTAATATTTATAATAAATTGAGACCATTTTTTTTAATGTGAAGGCCAACATCCCAAAGGTTAACAGGAGCCAGAAGCAAAAGATCTGTTGTCAGCACTCAGAATGATCAGGTATGTTTGGCAAAATGGTGCAGTTAGTTTCACAAAATAATTCTATTTTTCAGTCATCTGTTGTTCAAAGGGAGAATAATTTATTTATAGTATCCACCACATAAAGTGCACTATCCACTTGATAAATCACTCTCCAGTGGTACAGTGTTACTCAGTTTAGAGAAAGCATTCAACATTTAGTGGTGAAGGCCTCATGGATAACTCTGGAATGAGCGGTCTGGGTTCAAGACTTGGCCAGGGACATTGTGTTGTGTTCTTGCACTTGGCAAGACAATTTACTCTCACAGTGCCTCTCTCCACACAGCTATTCAAATGTATACCTGCAAATTTAATGCTGGGGGTAACCCTGTGATGGACTAGCATCCCATCCAGGGGGGAGTAGAAATACTCCCAGTCACTTCATGCTACTGAAACCAGGATAAGCTCCAGTCTAATAGGCCACCTGACTCATATGGAGACTTCACCGTTTAAACACAGTAGGTTACTATATGTTTAAAGTCTGCATATGAGCCAAGTGGTGCATCATATTAGATGGGATGCTAGTTTACCACATGGTATCTCAGCTTAAGTTTGCCCGTACGCATTACCTTGTACACCTGGATGGAATGAGGCACTGTGAGAGTAAAGTGTACTCTGGCAGGGCTCAAACCTGGACTGCTTGATCCAGAGTCAAGCACACTGACAATGATGCCATCACACCTTCACCACTTTTAAACAAACTGTACCTAAACTGTTGGAAGAGTAGTTTTAACTGAAAATGTCAGAAAATAGAAAAATGTTTTCCTGAAGTTTCCTCTGTGTTCCAATTTACATAACTGTAAGTTTTACTTTTTTCTTGCAGGATGAAAGCGAAGACTCAGATGATGCAGATGATCCATTCTCCATGCAGCCAAGTAGTAAAAGAAGTAGAAGATAGCATCAGATGAGTTCCATTTATTTATTTCAAGTCTTCAAATTGCATTGCCTATTTTTACAAATGAACAAATGTGGCTGAAGATCCTTGGCAAACTATCATTACAGCTCTTTTCTACTACTGACAGCATCTTCTTTTGTAGCATTGGAGAACTTTACTTTTGAGATAAACAACTTCATATCATGGTTTTAGTAGAAAACGGAATGCAGTCAGTAAATTAAAGTTGTTAGAGTCCTTAGAGAAAGTCTTACTAGCACAATAAGGATGTTTACCATGGGTTGAGATAGAGTTTTTGAAACCAAGTCAGGATATCAACAGGTGAAGAAAATTAGCAGTCATCACCAAGACACCAAAAGTTTAAACAGATTTGTTTTAGTCATTAAGCTTGTAAGCCAGCTCTCCTGGGGAAGAACCTCAGGAGAACGAACTTAGTCTTGCCTGTAGGCTACCAGTGATTTTGATCAAACAAACAAGCCAGAATCATGCAGTGATTTGTAAATCCCTTTGCAGATTACGTACTAAATAGAAACAACCCACATAAAAACAGTAAGATCAACTCTTCAGCAGCAAATAAGTCAAATAGTTAGAAAAATGGTCAGCTAGAGAAACACAGAGGAAACTTCAGGAAAACATTTTTCTATTTTCTGACATTTTCAGTTAAAACTACTCTTCCAACAGTTTAGGTACAGTTTGTTTAAAAGTGGTGAAGGTGTGATGGCATCATTGTCAGTGTGCTTGACTCTGGATCAAGCAGTCCAGGTTTGAGCCCTGCCAGAGTACACTTTACTCTCACAGTGCCTCATTCCATCCAGGTGTACAAGGTAATGCGTACGGGCAAACTTAAGCTGAGATACCATGTGGTAAACTAGCATCCCATCTAATATGATGCACCACTTGGCTCATATGCAGACTTTAAACATATAGTAACCTACTGTGTTTAAACGGTGAAGTCTCCATATGAGTCAGGTGGCCTATTAGACTGGAGCTTATCCTGGTTTCAGTAGCATGAAGTGACTGGGAGTATTTCTACTCCCCCCTGGATGGGATGCTAGTCCATCACAGGGTTACCCCCAGCATTAAATTTGCAGGTATACATTTGAATAGCTGTGTGGAGAGAGGCACTGTGAGAGTAAATTGTCTTGCCAAGTGCAAGAACACAACACAATGTCCCTGGCCAAGTCTTGAACCCAGACCGCTCATTCCAGAGTTATCCATGAGGCCTTCACCACTAAATGTTGAATGCTTTCTCTAAACTGAGTAACACTGTACCACTGGAGAGTGATTTATCAAGTGGATAGTGCACTTTATGTGGTGGATACTATAAATAAATTATTCTCCCTTTGAACAACAGATGACTGAAAAATAGAATTATTTTGTGAAACTAACTGCACCATTTTGCCAAACATACCTGATCATTCTGAGTGCTGACAACAGATCTTTTGCTTCTGGCTCCTGTTAACCTTTGGGATGTTGGCCTTCACATTAAAAAAAATGGTCTCAATTTATTATAAATATTAAGTTAAAATTAATGGAAAAATCTCTGCTAAATTCACATTAATTTTGATCTGGAATCCTCATAAAAAGTGTTGTCATGGTTACCAAATTTCTTCTTTCCTCTCCCATTTCCATGTCAGTGTTGGTTGTCAAGCGTTACACATTCCATTTTTCCTTACCCATTACAGTTAGGGTTCCATAATGAAACATAAATCAACAGGAAGCTGGTGCCAACAAAGTGCTTGTAACAGTGACCAATAAACTTATTTCAGTTTCATGGATGGATGAATGGATGGGTGGATAGATGGATAGAGTAAAGAAGGGACAATTTGCCTCGTGCAGGTTAAAAGTTTAGCAGGTGCTGAGTTAATGATAGGCACAAGAAAAAAAAAACAACATGAAAACACTTACTGTGTAGTCTTTGTCTTTTTTACAGAAGATGACAAAGGAATGTTAAACTCTTCATCGTCATCATCATCAGAAATTATTTCCTGGGTGGTAAAAGAGAAATGTTGCTTGAAAAAAAAAATGGATAAAAGAATGCAGTCACTCTAGTAGCACAACAAAGTCAAGTAAAAACAAAGGCAAAGCTTTCCTTTTTTTACCTGTATAAGAACTGTGGCATTTTTCTTTGTGGTTGTGAAGAAAGCACCTCCCCGCCCCCTTTCTCCACCCATCCCAACCAAAACAATAAATCTGCTTACATCAGAGTAATTTTTAAGACCATAATGGGCCAGAGCTTGTATGAAACCTCTCATATGAAAGTAAGTTTGATCTGTGTGAAAATGAACCTGTCCGCAGAACACATTTTAATATGAATGGTCTCGCACAAAGACTCATTCAGAAACTGAGGCAAAAAACAGATCTACTTGCATAATTTTTGTTTATGAAGCCTGTGTGTGGTAAAAGCTAGAACAATAATTTTATTACCTGTTCCTTGCTTGGTTGACGTCTTTTCTTAGATGCTGAGCTGAATGCTAAAAGAATACTATTCATGCTTGAAAAACAGTTTTAAAAAATAATAACTTAATTTGTAATGATTTACTAAAAATACCCCCCCCCCACCCAAAAAAAAAAAAAAAAAATTGAACATCATTGTAAGCAACATTGATTTTCATAGTGATAGCAAATTCATGTAGACAAGTTGTTAAATAAATTGAAATATTCATTTGCTTTATGGCGGTAAGGATTAACATAAAGTACATTTTCCTAACTTCAAACTCCCTCCAATCTATTTATTCATCTTCAAGGTATATTTCTTTTAGTCAAACCCTCAAGTAATTGTTTTCAAATTAAATTTTGACAACTAACAGATTGGCTGATCAGGGGCTGTAACCCAGCTGTTACAGCTGAGCAGAGTAACAGGCCCTTGAGTGGGCACAAGGATCAAGGCAACAGCTGACTCAAAGCGTAACAACAATAGTGCTGGACATTTACTTACAATCGATGATACTCCTTGAGGTGTTGGCAGCGGTTTGTGCTGCCCCTCTTCCTTGGCCACGCCCACCTCTTCCTCTTCCTCTTCCTCTGCCTCTTCCTCTACCTGTACCTCTTGTGGCCGATGTGTTCACAGCATCAGTATTGTTTTGTTTCCCTAAGAAGTGAAGTTTACGTCTGATGAAATATATTTTTTCTGTGTAGAGTGGGCCAGCTGGCCTGGGTTGCAAATACTATCCTCCTTTTCTTACTATAGGGAACCAAGAGATGTAACTTAGCCAAATGTATTAACTTAGCCTGACCAATAAATCAAGTGAATATTGCCCAGATAGATCCTGTGCACTATTAAAGGAATCCTCAGTCAAGTGTTGATTGATACCCTAGACCGACACTTGATTGAGTGACCTCTCCGTTGATACTCGAATGGACCCGATTGGATTGTTGATCAATGGTATCAATATTATTGACACGCCACTGCAAATGCCTTTAATATACATAATCTGTCTAGATTAAGATAGGATAATTATATTAATATATGTACCACAAGCACAATTTAATATGAAGTTCAAAGAGAAGGTTACCATTGTTTTCTTTACCTCTGCTAGTAGTTGGCCCAGCTGTTCCATCCTCATTGTCACTCCCACTCATATCAACATCGTTAGTTTCATTTCTTGGTTGGCTAGCACGTGACTCCTCCAGGACCTAATATTTAACATGGGCACAACTTTCATGTTAGCTTCTCCTCAGTTCCTCATTTGACAATTGATTTAAACTGATTGAGAAATTATTAAATAAAAGCAACTGTTGTAACTTGTAACATTATTACTTTTGGTTGCAAATAAATTAAGCTATATCTCTAACCAAGTTATTGGTCAGAAGTCCTTTATTAAAATTCATGATGTTGCAACCAATTGCATAGCAAATTAAACAAACAGGATATAGGGTTTATACAGCACAAGGCTGATTGACATAATTACATACAATCCACAAAAATTCTGACTTATGTTCATGTTTTTGAGATTTGCATTGTGAAGTGATTCAACCTTTCTTATATCTTCCACATCATTGTCTTCATTTTCTTCTTCGTTCTGTCGTACTTCTTCTGTATGTTTTCGTACTTCAACTTCAATATCGTCCTCACGAATATTTCGACGTTTCTTCAGATGTTCCTGTGCTTGATTTAACTGCCACTTAACCAATGTGGATATAGCTTCCTTTTCATCTTTCTCAACAAATTCACGCAGGGCCTGAGCCATTCTCCCCTCTGTTAAAATGCGTAACTCCAAAGCCTAAAATGGCACATTGAAAAATGATACTGTCAACCAGTTGGGTCAGGTTTACTAAGGGCATCTGTGATAGAGTGCTGATTAATACCCGCAAGCAATACCGTTGATCGACACTTGATTGATACTTCATTAACACTCCATTGACACCTCAGATGACACTCAATCGACATCTTTGTGGACAGTCAGTCGAGAGCCACTAATTTTCAATCAATGTCAATGAGTTGGTCAACACTTGGCTGACTATCAACTGACTGTTGACAAAGTATCAATCAAGATGTTGATCGACTGTCAACCAAGTATTGTTCAGGATGTCCATTAAATGTTGATTGAGATTTCAATTGAGTGTTGATCACAGGTCCATCAAGAGTATCAACAGACACTTAACTGTGGGTGCCTTTTAATTAGTACACATGATTCAACCCATCTACGTGTACATCTGAACTATCAAGAGGATTAACCCATCACTGCAGGCATGAAAGGAAAAAAATTTAAAAAAGGTTATTTAATCTCTGTTGGGTTAAAAGAGATTGGCCCTAAATGCCTTGAGCAATACTCTGTTGTTGGTTGATCATTTCAGCAGGAAGTGAGTTCCACTCAGATATACAGCTTTTACATAAAAGATGGATTAGTAAGAATTGCTCACAAGGGTTCAATATCTGAATTTCATGGGATGGTACTGTCTTGTTGTTATCTGCTTTGGTGTAACATATTCAGGAATCTGTAGGGCCATTTTTCTGTAATATTTGACAGCTTTAGACTGTGTTACCGGCGACCTTTCGCACGATAAATAGATCCAAATTTGATCCAAACAATTCACAATCACAGTGCTGGCAGAATTACAACTTCTCTTTAATATCCTCAGCAGGTTACAGAAAGAAGCGTAAAACTTTGTCCAGCGATGAGGGTAATGGACTGGTCTAAATCTAAAACAATCTAAGGCAAATGCTCCATTGTAGAACAAGCAAGACAACTCCGACTGCTCTAAATCACGTTATTTCCAACGCACGTGTTTTCGGGAACGCAAGCTAAGAGACTCGGGAAATTACCCAGGTATCACTGGGCTTAGCGTTAGCTACAGACTGGGTGAGTCTGCCAGGGAGAGCCATAGTAGCTTGTTCAAAAAATGGGTCAGAGAACTTAGTATGGGATCATTACAATGTTTCACAAAATGAGCAGCCCTTGATCTACTAACAGAAAACTATAAATAATATTGTACATAGACTTCTCCTGTTAGCTGATACCGAGTCATGCTTACAGCTAGCCTGATTCGCAGATTGTACCACAAGTGACCTCAGACCATTAAATAATCAGGCTAGCAAACAGCCACTTACAAGCTGTTCAACAATAGCTAACAAAAAAAATATTATCACTCAAAGATTATTTTTACATGCAACCATGAAAAACTACACTTTTGACAGAATGAAAAGACACAAAATTTTATTTTATGTACATTTTCCTTCGACGTCAGGTACTCCTTGATCAAATCTTCCATTCTTATTGTGTCCAGCACCTCAGGACGAAGGTGAGGGACTCCAATGTCTTCCTGAGTCTTTTTATCTGTTGTGACAAAATATACAGTCATATAAAACAAATTTAAACTCAATCACATTTATCACCTTTGCATTTTGGGTGTCAGTATTAATTATTATTAACCTTTTTTCCCTTGTTTCTTTCCCCTGTAAAAGAGTAAAATATCTTTTGGATTGGCCACTCTGTCAACAAACTGTTGTCCAAATCTTCTGATGTTAAACGCTGTGAATCCATCACTGTAATCTACCTGCCAACATGAAATGGAAGCAATGTTAATTAGAAATCATATTTTTTATGTTGTGAATTTCATTTCTGTTTACGCCATTGAAGAAATGTGAGAAGACTGGGAAAGAGAAGTTTTCCATTTGTTTGAATAACTAAGATATTCAAATGGATGATCAATTAAATTTGAGAGTCTTTAACAAGAACAGGAGTACAATGTATTTACAGGAGGAAAGTGGCAAAATGATAGTTCTTCAAATATCACCTAAAATCAAAAGTTTGTATGGGTTGGGTAGACAAGCCACAAAATTATTATAAGGGTTTGTATAGAATTTTGCAACATTTGTGAGGCTCCCATTTGATCAATTTTCCACTGAAAATTCTTAAAATTGTCCCAGTTGTCTCATGTTTCTGCAATGGGCTTAGTAACCATGCACCTGCAGACTAACCAGCAACAGAAAAAGAGGAAGAAAAGATGTTTACTTGACCAATCTGTCAGTGAAAATGTGTTTCGAAGAAAATAATGTAACTTGCTAATTATCTCTATATATAAATGCTCAAAAAGTTGATAGAGTATAAAGCCATTTTTGGGGACATCTGATAGGAATGAGGTGAAATAGGCCAATGCAATCACGGAGACTGTTATTCAGCAAACAACCTACCCGTATCCTAATGAGGGGCTTGTCAGGTTGTCGAGGATTACCAGTGTGCTCACGTTTAGCCTTGTCAATCAACTGCTCCACCTAAACGAAGCAGTAAACAGAGCAATACAGAAGTTACATGTAGAACCTGCATTGTGTTACACCGTACCTTGGATTCCCCTCAAAATTAAATAATTTTCCTTTGGATATCCTCTTTTCAGTCACCTCAAGCCTGTCATCTCAAACTACTTTTCATTTTCATTTAAAGTTCAATATTGTTCAGCTCAGATGAACAAGAGAACAAGATATGGCAGACTGAAAGTCAGAGTAACCTGAAATAATTCATTAACAACGGTAATTCATTACCACATCCTTTTTTCCCGTGTAAATCTACAAAATTATGCCTAACCTCTTATTTTTATTTACACAGTGCTCAATGATAATTATTAGTTTTATAATTAGTTTTTGTTCTGTATTTCTTTGTAATTTTGAAGTGGCAAAATAACTGTAGTAAATAATAAATAAATAAATTATAAATATCAATAAATACTGTGCACTTTAAGGGACTAGCATCACATTAAAAGGCAGTAACATTACTCCTGACAATAATTGAATGGCTTGGTGCAAGACAGTCATAAGTGACTTTTTCGGGTAAAATTTCTTCTCCTTCAAAAGTGCCTGAATTTTTGCATGTGCTTTTCAATTTAGTAGAAAAACATTCTTCTGGTTTTTTTTTGGCTGAAATGCTCTTGTTCCGCTTTGTAATGCGTTCATTGTGCACGCTTCGATATTTTGACTTCATTTTTCTCAGAAGCAAAGTGCAAACCAGCCGAAAAAAATACAAGGGAATGTTTCACTACTTAAACGAAAAGCACATCCAAAAATTCAGGCACTTTTGAAGGGAAAAAATTTTACCCGAAAAAGTCACTTACACCTGTCTTGCACCAAGCCATTCAATTATTCGTAGCTATGTGCCGAGAATCATGAGCCTACGATAAGCTTGTGAGAACTTTACACCTACCTTATCTACCAGGAATGCCATCATGACATCCTCTTGAGTAGGATCAATGTCAGTGTCCTTTAAAACCACATCTTCCATATAAAAAGGACGAACAGTCTTAAGTTTAACCTTGGTGATTTTGAAGAGTTTGTTCTCTTTTATTTCAAGAATTCCTACATGTCTGGAAACAAAAATAATATTATGAATTAAACCATTTTACTTTCACAGATAATTTTAAGAACTGTTACAGTGATAAGAGGGTAATAAGTTTGCGAGCGTTATTTCGAGCCCTGATTTAAATTATGTTAATTATTAACATAATTTATCAGGGCTCAAAATAATGCTCGCAAACTCGCAAAATGCGAGTGATTTTGATAATCTGCAAGTGAGAAAATATCCACTAGCAAACGTTTGCGAGTTAGAATTTCAAAAGAATCTGCTAGTGGTCTCACCAGTTCGCTAACAAAAAAAATTGTACTAGCCAAACTTTGCAAGTGGACTGAAAAGTTAACTTCGAGCCCTGTTTATGACAACAATTGAATGCAACCCAAACAATGGGTATAACTATGATGACGATGACAATGACAATGATGATGATGATGATGATGATGATGATGAAATAAATATCCATGGTGACCAATTTTGGTAACTTCTACAGCCATACATGTAGCCATCATGCATATTATTAGTTACACTCTGTCTGATAACAATCAGTTTTGCATGATAGGAAAGCTCACATTAATCCGAGGATTCTATACTCACTTAGGTTTTGCTTCTCCTTCAGAGAGGGAAGTGGCAACACTTGAGCCTGGTTGGCTGATGTAAAATGACAGGTTTGGGTCCTCGACATTCTTGGGGTCTATAATACACTCATGTTCATGTCCCCATATTATCAGGTCAAGAAAATCATCCAGGAACTTCTCTGGAATGTAGTTAGTTACGCCATGCTTTGACCTGACAATTATAATAAAGAAATGCACTTGTTACAATCAGCGCTCCAAGCTGACTTTTTCAGAAAGTCCCCTTTTGGCGACCTTTGATCATAAAATGGTCGCCATAAAAAATATTCAGTCGCCAAAAAAAAAAAAAACGTGAAGGGGAGGACACTTCTTGACATATTACACGTCGCCAAAAAACAAGACGTTGAAGGGGAGGACACTTCATGACATATTACACATTGCCAAAAAACAAGACGTTGAAGGGGAGGACACTTCATGACATATTACACGGGGCCTAATGCATTGAACAGCGCGTTTTCAACACTTTACTTGCCACAGTAAGTTTACACATTCATGTTGAGTTTCTGAACGACAAGAGGGGAAAAGAGAAAGACAGGTGATGCCGCGGCTTGTACTATTGATTAAATTTGTCCTATTATTGATAATTTTTCAAGTTTCTCTTTTTTTTTTTTTTTTTTTTTTAAATAAACAAATACTTACACTGTTTACAATAAAAACAGTACATGGAATGCAGTCTCTACATACAACATAACTTAACAAACAAAACTAACAGTTCGTGTCATCATTACTTACAATACAATGCAGACAATACTACCCTTACAAACTCTAATTACAAAATTGCTAGCATGGGACGGGGAACAGACAGAGGGAAAAATAAAACGAAAAGCGTAAACGCAGCTTGCACGGTCTTAATAGTATTAACAGTTGTATAATACTTAGTAATAATTTTTTTTTTTTTTTTACAATAGGTGGGCCCAAGTAGATTGAAAGAGATTGAGAGTTTTGTTTTCAAGAGAGACTTCTCTTTAAATATTTAGATGTGTTCTAAGACGAGAAAGAAAGCTGTCAAAATCCAACTTGTTATTTCGTACGCTGGTGCAAAAAATATGATATTTTGCAAGGAGAAGAGTGTAGTTGAGACCTCGCTCGTTCGGTGATTTTTGGTGCCAACCATATAAGATTATGCATTCGTTGAGAATTAAGTTTTGTTTAAATTTTTGATACCACCAGTCGGTGAACTGACCCCAAAACATGGTGGTTTCGGGACAGCTGTAAAGCATGTGATTGCTGGTTTGTTTTTCAGCGTTACACAGTGGACAAGTGTCGTCATTAGCTATACCAGCACGGAATAGGCTGACTTGATTAGGAAGGATGTTATGAATTACTTTGTATTGAAACGTGATTAGTTTTACATCCTTAGTGGTTGTAAAAGGAAGTAAATATACATTTTGAATATTTTCTTTTGTAAAACCGTGCTTAAAAATCTTACTTTCGCAAGTTGGAGAGGTAGCCATCGTACTTAGGAAAGCAGAATAGGTGGCGCGAGTAGTCAGCGGTTTAATAGAACATGTGGCCTTTTCAAAGATGTCATTGTCCCTGGGGAGGGTACTTTTTAAAGAAGACTTCCATTCTTTAGGGATGGCGGATACAAGCCCGTAGTAGAGGGTGAAGGGGATCTCCAAATTGAACTTTTGTCTTAATTCGGGTAAGGAGAGGAACTGGTTGTTCTCCGTCATCAAGCTGCGGATGCTGATGATGCCTTTGTTAAACCAAGAACTATAGAAAATAGATTTCCCGTTGATTACTATATTCTGGTTGTTCCAGATAATTTTATCTGGTACATTATCTACATCTACCGTTATTATGGAATTCAAGTCTTGCAAGTATGCTAGTAGCGTATGGTAAAAATTTGGCAGATTGTCAAGGGACAGCATCTTAATGTCATACTGACACTTAATTAGAAAGGTTAGGCCTCCGTATTGTTTCACACCCAACTCTGGGATTATTTTCCACGATGCACTGGAATGTGTCTTTAACCGCTCGATCCACGCGACTTTAAGCGCTTTGTCCATAATCTCGAAGTCTAGCATTTTAAGTCCACCGTGTTTCTTTTCCCTGATGATGGTACTTCTTTTGACTTTTGCTGGCTTACCTTCCCAAATAAAATTGAAGGATATCCTATTAATTTCTTTCACAAAATGTTTTGGGATGGAGAGTACAGATGCATTGTATATAAGCTTAGACAGACCTAAAGTTTTAACTATATTAATCCTTCCCAGGAGAGTGAGTTTTCTTCGTTTCCAGCCATTGA
>JAHPZR010003068.1:10000-38633 GCA_019787425.1 Platygyra sinensis | reverse complement strand
TAATTATCCCTCGTTGACGGTTCACTGGCATATCTTGAATTTCCTTTGTTAAATTTTAATTTTTTTGAATCCTCCAGTTACTTATTTCCTAAAGTATTTTCGCTCTAAATTTCGTGAAATTCTAATGAGTGGTTCTCGAGAAATAGGCGTATCTCCGAAAGTCAATTTTTCACTCAATCGCAATTTTTTTCGACTTACTACGCATGCGCTGCATTTAACTGGGTTCCTTCGGTAACAAACAAAAGCTAAAAATTGCTGGGTTCTTTGCATCGTTACCTTTTCTAACTTAGTGCGAGTGTTGAGTAAATAAAATGTTCGCTCTATTGACGGCTTGTTTGTTTTTTGAAATCCTTATTGTGCACGTGCTGAATTGCATCAACAAAAGCGCGCACGAAAACTGTGTTCGGCCACCTTAAGTTATACAAACGAGAAATGTTAATGTTAGGTGATATATGATAGTTGTTGTAATTACAAATAGTTCAGGAAACCAATAAAGTACTTTATTTTCTCAAAAGAAAAAAAAAGATAGCGGAAATTTACATTAAAAGACTGACCAAGTAGGCGTAAATTGTTTAAGGTCACTCTAAGATTGAGACTGGTTGATTTAAACTTCAACGTTGAATGTTATTGGCTTCTTGAACTTTCCGATAAAAAACAACTGTTACGTTCATTTCATAAGAGCTGTGGAAAGAGATGCACGAGAGGCCCGCGAATGACAGCATCCTGTTATGTAGTGCACCTCGTTGTTTCAGCTACTTTTCTTTGACCCAGCGAAACGCCCATTCTTTTTGTTTTTGTTTTCTTTTTGATAAGAAAACCCCTTTAATGCGGCCAGCCGGTTAAAACAGCTAAAAGGTATTTTTTTTTATTCTTTATATTCTTTTTCCCCTCTAACGTTTTGACTTTTACTAATAACGGTTAGGTGAACGTCTCTAACGTTTAAAAGAAAATTTTCTAACGGGTAACTAACGGATGGTTAACGGTTTCGCCCGCCTAACGGATAAGCGCTAAAGAATGTTTTCCCGTGAACGGTCACATTTTGCCTCGTTAATACGGCCACTCGAAGTAACTATGTTCATCTTTCCTTCGCAAATATTTTACACCCTGATACAAGTTTCAATATTGTTATGATTATGTCTGCATGTGATACCTATTAAAGAACAGTTGCTCAAAAATGCAGTTGTATCAGTTGTATTATATCTGTCAAGACGTCACTCAGTTAAGACCTGTTAAAACGGCCAAATTTTCATAGCCTGTTGGTAACGGTATTAGCGAAGTTCCATTGTTTTTGTGCATTTCTATGTCAATTAAGCTAACGGTTTATATTTACTTTATGAAACATATGTTTAAGAAAAAACACAGCCAAAGCCAGATCCGCTTACAGGGCGACAGCTGTGCGAGGATGCGAGTCGAAGATGCATGCATATGGTAGACTCAGAATTAAAATGGCTTTTGACTTGAGGACATAATGCTGTTGCTGATTAGATGTATCGTTTATCTACCGAAAGTGAAGAACAAGCAATATCGCGCTTGACTTAAATAAAAAGTCTACTTCGCCGGATCATGATTAAACAGAACGAGAAATAAATACTTTCGGTAGTCAGCTCACTTCGCATGCGTATTGTTAACAATAAAAATTCCTGTTATATAAGCGGATCATGTCTTCCACACAGTTAGTATCAAAACTCAGTTTAGTCCATAACATTTCAATTTTCCCAGAGTGTGATATCCTTCCTCGTCAGAATGACCAGTGTCACCAAACCTTAACTGAGAGACAGGAAGGTGAGACTTGTTGGTCAGAAGACCGCTGTCTTCCCGCCAAGTGTAGTCATTATTCTTATCACAGTTACAGCCTATTCCAGGATCAGCACAGGAGTTGTTCATTCCACATGCGCAGCGGTTACCGTAAGTAGCTCCGCCCCAATATGTCATTTTCTCGCCATCCCGTGACAACCAATAACCATTATCATTGTGACTCAACAGAGCTGAGAAGCACTCAAATTTAATAAATTGTTCGCAGCTCTTGGAGGCTTCTGTTAAGCCTTTTAACTGAGAGAGACTGGCGCCGAAGTACTGGATGTCGCGAGAGTAACTACCAGGGGCTTCAAATCCTTTAACGTGAGTTCTGTTCTCACTGTCGTGACTTACAACCGTCACTCCAATGCCATCTCTGTCAGTCATGTCACAATAAACAGTAAATGGATTCTCACATTGTACACCATCTGGATCAATGACGTAATCACCAGTTTCTCCGCTGATGTCTGTTTTCACAGCGCTACAAGTCTCAGGGTATTTGACATAAACGATGACATTGGCGTGAATTGAGCTTAGTGAGTTAGAAGCACTGCAAGTGTAAGTACCGCCATGAGTGTGGTTCGCTGACGGGACGATCAAGTCATTCGATATTTCAATGGCTGCGCCTTGAGGTAATGAGGGGGCTCCATTGAACAGCCAGGATATTGTCGGCTGTAGATCACTTGAAGCAGAACAAGATAGTGTCAGGGTCCCATCAGCTTTCACAATCACAGAGGATGGAGGCTTGTTAATGAACTCGAGAGGGGTATAGACTCGAAGCTGGACTGATGATGACGTGGTACCCCAAATATTTCTAGCTGCACACACGTACGAGCCACTGTCATCTGTAGTGAGGTTCAAGATAGTCAAAGTTCCTTGACTTACGATATTTCTTGAATTAGGAAGACTTCCTTGAGATTTACTCCATGTGACCTGGTCTGGTGGGGGATTACCGGTCACTTGACACGTCATAGTGACGTCACTTCTTTCGTCATCTTGGATATTTCCTGGACTGACCTGTACAACTGGTGGTCCTAGAATTAAAACGACAACTGCACTTTCAAGATATTCCTAGAATCACAAAAAAAAACGAGAGTGAAATGAAATTAGAATTCCCCGGAATGAGGAAACTGTATCGTGTTTTGTTTTTGATCGTTTAAGAAATTTGGTGAAGATACTTTAAATTATTCTTTCTACCAATGGACTGTTAAATGCCTGAGAATACTCTGTGTTTTAATTCTTATGAGCATAGTTTTTGGC
Source organism: Platygyra sinensis (assembly GCA_019787425.1). Taxonomy (NCBI): domain Eukaryota; kingdom Metazoa; phylum Cnidaria; class Anthozoa; order Scleractinia; family Merulinidae; genus Platygyra; species Platygyra sinensis. The sequence continues at coordinate 35,579 of JAHPZR010003068.1, read as the reverse complement.
AGACAAAATTAATCAACCAGTCAGTAAATCAATCTTTTTAAGATGGGAAATAGTACAGTGGTTTCCCGATCTCTCCAACTCTTTGTTATCTCTAACCTTTCAAAAAATCGAACCAAAATTCGTTTTCCTCTTCTAACTCGAACGCTGTAATTTTACCCCCGAATTCTCGGAATCTCCAATTTTCGCTTCCCTTGGAGGTCCAAAAAAACGGATTTTATTATATAAATTCTTTTCAGTGTTTTCGTAGAACGTTTTTCGTAGAGCGCTCAACTCAATCGATTGAGGAGCATCAACTATATCTTCACGTGTGTTCAGGTTTCACGAGCAAATATATTTTATCAATAGACTTTGGCATCCTCAGTTGCATATGGATATTGATATATGTTTGATGCAAATAGATAAATTTCTCAGTCCAGAGTTCGATGCACAGTGAAATGTTAATCTATCGACTAATTCTAAATACCTTCATCGCAGTTCTGTCCCATCAGTTCATTCTTACAAACACAACGGTAGCCTTCATTGGTGAAGCCTGTTTGACATCGCTTGATCACAGAACAAGGGTTACTTGAACAAGGATTCTAATAACCGGAACAAGGCACACGATTCAGTTGCAGGACGTCTTAACTATAATCTTTTTTTACATTTTAATGTCCACACTGGAAGAGAGTAAGGATCAAAGGGAATCTACTATTCGTTGAAATCTTAATGATCACTTAATTTTGACCTTATTTTTCTAGTATTTGGGAGGCGCGGTGGCCTCATGGTTAGTGCACTCGTCTCCGGATCGAGCGATCCGGGTTCGAACCCTGGCCGGAGACATTGTGTTGTGTTCTTGGGCAAGGCACTTTACTCTCACAGTGCCCCTCTCCACCCAGGTGTATAAATGGGTACCGGCGAGTTTAATGCTGGGGGTAACCCTGCGATGGACTAGCATCCCATCCAGGGGGGAGTAGAAATACTCCCAGTCGCTTCATGCTAAGGAAACCGGGATAAGCTCCGGCCTGATGGGCCACTTGGCTCGTATGCAGACTTTACCTTTCTAGTATTTAGTATGTCGCCCGTGAACACATCCACTTCGAGAGAACGTGCTATCAGAACAGGCCCGGGTTGTTCGAAAGGTGGAAAACGCTAGCCACAAGATAAATCACTATTCAGTGGATAAGGTGGTTTGGACTGTTAACGTTTTACAACTGGATAGCTATTTATCCGTTGGATAGCGTCATCCAGCCTTCGAGCAACTGGGGACAGTGCAGTTTGGTCTGAGCAAAGAGATAAGTAAATGATCGGTCGGTCAATCAGTCAGTCAGTCCGTCTGCCAGTTAGTCACTCACTCAGTGACTCGGTTACTCGGTCAGTTAGTCAGTCATTCATTCCGTCAGTTAGTCAATCAGTGACTAAGCGACTCAGCCAGTCAGTTAGACCGTCAGTTAGCCGTTCGTTCCTTCTGTCCGTCCGTCCTTCTCTAAGCCAGTTTGTTGAACAAATAACAATTTAATTAACACTCGACAAATAAGAAGAAATTGTAAGTAAAAGAGAAAAGGATGGTTTCAGGTGTAACGTAGCTCTTGTTTACATCACCAAAGGTCCATCACAACAGAGGATTAGATAGCTTTGCGCTCTGACCTTGAATGACGTGTACACAGTTCCATGTTCCTCCTTAAGGTCCTCGGGGTGAACAACGTCACTAGTGTTGCTCAATTCACACAAGTGATCTCCACTTTGTAATGACTTGACATTGAATGAGGTACAGTCATCCTCCGCAAAACAGTTGACCTCACATGCGCTGGAGTCTTCTATCACCATACTCTTAAACACATGACCTGTGAGACTGTAATCCTTGATTGACGGATTGATTTCCACTTGCCTGCAGTTTCCTGTGGATAAACAATGCAAAAGAAGTTTGCAAAAACAATTAACAATTATTGGACGAGGTTGAGCAAAATGTGTTGATTTGTCAGAGGGCGAGCAGATCAATTATTTGCCGAAGCCGAAGGCTGAGGTAAACAACTGATCTGCGATAATCGAGTTCAATAATTGTTTTATCATTCGGTCACCGAGTTTCTTTTCGTATTTTAATAACTTCCTGGCAGCTCAGGGAAGCCACCTGCCATTTTTCTCTCGAGAGCGTGGTTCCAATTACGCATGAGCAGAATATTACTTGCAGCAAAACACGTTTTAAGCGGTACGACGCATGGGCAGAGCATTATTTGTAAGCAGTTATTTGCAGGTCACGTGGTGGGCTCTCGGCCAATGGAAAGGAAGAAAACAATGTGTCGAATGATAATTAACACTTAATGACTGGTCCCGAGAGGAACAGTGAATTTTGTTTCCCGAGAATCTCAATGTTTCACGAGACGAAGTCGAGGGAAACATTGAGATTCGAGGGAAACAAAATTCACTTTTCCCCAAGGGACCAGTCATTAAGTGATTTGTTATATAGCAAAACAAAACAAAAGCAAATTTTGAAAAACGCGCTGAGATTACAGCGACAACATCAGGCCATCTCTGATCACGTGCAACAGCGGTCAACATTTCGCGGGTAACAGTGAACTGTTTCCCGTTTGACGTCATAGTTTTCGCAATGTTGCCCGCTCATGGCATTTGGCGGGAAACAGTTTCATTGTTAGATGTCATGTGACCATGAACTAGCCAATGAATGGGCGCGCTGTAGCAGGAAAAAGGCCAGCTATATAACAATATGTGTTATTGATCAAGATGGGTTGGTCAAGATGGCTTTCGGAGAAATGTTTCTTACCGGATACAGCCGGTAAATCCAAGCAAGCAAGATAGCACCTTCTTACGAAATAGAATTGCAGAAACTACGTCGCGTTTTTTAAACTTACAAGCAAAGGTTAAAATATTCCGGAAAGACCCTTAAAGGGGTTATAAATTAAAACAACCGACGTTCCGGCATTACTGCCTTCTTCAGGGTGTTTGGTGGCAGCTTAAACACCCTGAAGAACGGCGGTAGTGCCAAAGCGTCGGTTGTTTTATACCGCCATTAAGCGTATTCAGGAATACATTTAGCCTTTACTTGTAAGCGCCATTTTACTCTCTTGGGAACTAGCCAATCACTGCACGGAGCTAACATTTAAATAATGTTTCAAGTTGTGCTGGTTGGGTACCTGATCACGAATTAAGCAAAGAAATATTGCCAATTGAAAAGAAGACTGGTTTCTTCGATGTTTTTGAACACTTTCCACTGATCATCACAGAAACTGTAAAGACGAAAGTGAAAGGAGAACATGCTGAAACATCTTTTTCTGATCTCTCCCGGCTTGATGACTTAGATCGTCCTTGGGACGAGTTTAGTTCTTTCACTCAACCTTTATTTAAGCATGTGACACCTAGGAGCACAAAGTGCTCGTTAAAAAGTGTACGTGCATACAATATAGATAATTAAAAATTGTAAAAAAGAAAAATATATAATAATGGCGTTCATTAGCGCAACAAAAACATAATTGCATTTGCATTGATAACTAATCCCGAAGGTTCGATTGTTGCTGCAAAGTCATGTAGGATCCTGAAAGACTACAATTAGTCCCTACTTTCTCATGTTTTAATATCCCAAACGAATGCGCCTTAAAAAACCACAACAAAAAAAACCGTCGAGAACACCCGCTGGAGGGTGTGAATGGGGTTAACCGACTAACGACAAAGGGCTAGAAAATATTACTGATTACCGACAAAACGAGGAAAAAATTACCGACTAGCGACAAAAAAATTAACTGAGATTTACCGACAACCGACAAAGGTCGAAAATTTTAACCGATAACCGACGAAGTAATGAAAATTTAACCGACAACCGAGAGTCGGATCCCCCCATTCCGACCCTCCCGCTAGCCTGTGTGAATTACTATTTTTCTTTGATATTTTGCAGTGACGCTTTTCTGAAAGTCGTAACTGGACTTCAAGTTTTTGGCCGTCTTTCGTCTTCTTCATTTGCATTCTTCAACAGTTTTTGCGTATTCTCTATCATCATCAGACATGTATGTTGTGTGAACAGCTTTGTAAAGCAGTTGATTTTGAAGGTTAAAAGGAACAGTTTTCAAATGATTGCTGAAAGTAATCAGGCAATTACTTTGGGTTTTTCTTGCTACGGTTTGAGATTTGCTGATAATTATCACTGGTTTCACCGGGTTTTGGTTTTACGACACTCAGTTCAGTGGAAACCCTAAACCGATTAATTAGAACGCGATTCAATAGCGAAGCGCACGAAGTCAAAAAATAGAATGCAAATCACTGAATTTCCCGCGAGACTCGGTCAACATAAGCAAGTTCTGAGGCAAATACAGGGAATGTAGGCGAAGTTTTTTGTTTTAGGAACACCAGCTTTTGCCCTTAAAGAAATCTTCAGACTCATCCACCATTCCAGTTTGTTCGGTCTGAGTCTTGCCTGAGTCATGACGTCACTCGCACTCTTCGCTATTGACAGTGACCAAAATTTATTACTCTTTTGTGAATATGTAAGAAGCCAACCACACTATTGCGTTTTCAAAGGCCTCTGTCTTTATCTGGAAGAAAACAAAGCAAAATATTTTGACTTCGCCTACACTAACGTTTTTGTTTTGTTAATTCCACCTGTCAACAGAATTACTGGATATTTATTCAAAAACAGATATTTTTTGATACATTTTCGCCTAGTTTCCCACAAACTCTGCTGTAAACGGAGACCGTTTTCGAATAAGGTTTGCAAAGGGGGGCGTTTTGAAAACAGCTGAAAAGGCATCGTTGTGTAAACGCTCCGTTTGCGAAGTGGATTGGTGAAAACGATGACAGAAAAAGCGCCATATACGGTCGCTTCCATCAGAGTTCTTGGACGCTTTAGCGGGGGCCTTATAGGCGAAAATGCATGAAAAAGTATGCGTTTTCGAGTAAAAAAACGCTGTAGTGTGGACAAATGAAAACAAAACGATGACGCTAGTGTGGGAAAAAGTATTTTACTAAGCGTTGTTTCAGACCAAAACGAATATTTTTCAACTTATTTGTGCTTCTGTGGTTTCAATTAAAATATGATTCAACTGACAGCAAGCTGATTATTATGCGTTTGTGAATGTCAGAGTTAAAGCTGATTCTGGGAATCTATGAAACTTGAGTCAGGGGCCCGTTTCTCGAAATTCCAAAAAGTTTTCGCACCCGGAAAGCCGTAGAAAAATCTGAAACCTTTTTTTAATTGCAGAGCTGTTTTATTCAATTATTCTTAATGTGATTCTTAATATGATGTCCTCCTCACACAAAGCGTTTCAGGCGTATAAAGCTTCCAGCCTTAAGATACAGATTAATCAAAATTTGCTCTGCAAGCCTGAAAAGTTTCCGGTCCTTTCGAAAAACGAGCTCAAGGTTGTTAACGTACCTGATACCAAAAAACTGAGTCTACATGCAGCCATAGAATACGAATGTTAAATACAGACCTTCATCCTGTAGAAGTCCCTTGCAATTATTCATCATGATCCACAGCAGAGACAGGCATCGTATTCGCTTTATTAATTTCATTATCGGTTCAGCAAGTTGCTGTAGTTAGGTTACAGCAGTTCTTTTGTAGGCTATGACAGTCTCTGTTATGCCGTTCTGGAACATCTGTCAAATCACGTTTAATTAAGCTAAGAAAAGCGCTTTTTTAATTATTTATACTGCACAGCTATTTCTACGAATTTCAAGCAATCACTCATAGGTCAAAGAAATAAATTAGCATTCGAGAAATTGCAGACTATTAAAATCTCCTCAAAAGTGAAAAGTGAACTTATCAACTTGGCACGAGCGTGGAACATCCGAACACTGGGCGGGTGCTCTGTCCACTGAGCTACGAGAATTCATGGATCGGAGAGCAAAGTCATTTAAGTTTAAATTTTTCCAGGAAGCATGCCCATTAATCCCTGCCCGGTAGTTTGTTACTTGAATACAATTAACTCTCACTTCCATAATACTCATTCAAAAAAAAACCACTGAGTACCCCATTGCAATGTTATCAATAATAATATTTTCTTTTCCCTTTGGTTCAGATGACCAGCAATAACAGGTACAATAAAAATTCTTCAAATTACCATCAGCACATGAATGAGGTGACTCTCAGATGTAGCACTTTACTTCAAACATGTTCCTTGCACAATCGTCTCGTCAGTTAATTTGTTAAAATTTTGTAATAGTAATAGAATTGAGTGGAGTCCAATTCGATCTGTAATCATACGAGAAATCGGACGACCGCGCAGCGGGAGTCGGATTTGTTTGCCACAAATTTTTCACAAAAATTGCAATTTCCGAGAAAAGAAACAGCCAAGTTATGAGAGATAGCAAAAACTGACAAAGGAGGCGTAAATTGTTTAATGTCACTCTAAAATTGAAATTGGTTGATTTAAACTGCAACTTTGAATGCCTAAAAACAACTTGGCAAGTAAATTAGTGGGGAAAAAATGAGTGTTTAAACCAATCACAATCAAGGAAATTGCAATTTTTATGATTTAACTGGGGCGAAACCACACGCTGAACAATTACCAACTCGCCATTGATCATTGTTTGAGAACCGATCCAAGAAAAAAAAATCTTCTGCTTTCTTTGTGGCTATTTAATATAAATAATTGCAAGAAGGAGCTCTGGTTTTAGGCCTGGCTAAATGTACATATTTATAAACACGGGCTTAGTTTATTTGACTTTATGGATTGATCGACGTGGCGTCAAAACAAAATACGTTTCCAGTCTTGTTAAGTTTAAGGTCTATAATTGAGCTTGCACGAAACTGTAGACTCAATCATAACGAAAGTACTACACTTTATTAACAATAACTTATTTTTAACCTCTATCTTTTACCGAGAATGCTATACCTTTGCAATCTATGTTGAAAAACTGATGATGTAGATAATAATTTTGTATCAAGTAAGGAAATTCGCATTTTTAACAGGATACGAATAATCTGAAGTTAGAGATACAAGATCAAAGAATTTCTCTAAAATAAGAAAATGGATTTACATTTGGCTAAACCTGCCACTACGCAACCTCGATTCTGCGAAAATTAAAATTTAAGGAGAGATATCTATTGATATGTGTGGTATGCTTTCTTAATTTTAAAAGAGGATCTCATTTTAGCTATTGACATGTTCTTCAAAAGCAAAAATTGCTATAACCACCGATTGCAATATCGTCGTAATTATTGCAAACTAAAAAATATCTTTTCAGGGGTGACCCTTATCAGAACGAAAACTCAAGCGGAGGGTGAGAGGTTTCAAACAAATGAACGAGGTGTTACTTATCCAGCACGACTCGGAGTGTATTAAGTTCATTACATTTCCAAACCTCAAAACCTGACTTGTATTGGACAGGTTTTGGCGAAACTTGGTGTGTTTGAAAGTGTGAAGATCAAGACAAGAGTATTAAACTGATATATCTTCTTATCTAGGCCGTATTAAGGAGGTAACATTACTGGAAAGAATTAAAAAAAAAACAGGTTGGAATTTCGTTAGCCATTTAACGGGCTGGCTGCATTAAAGGGGCTTTCTTTTCCAAAAAAAAGGGCGTTTCTTTGGGTCAAAGAAAAGTAGCTAAAATAACGAGTTGCACTACATAACAAACTGCAGGTTGGAATCACTCGCGGACCTCTCTTGCATTTCTTTCCACAGCTTTTATAAAACCCACCGTAACAATGCTTTTAATCGTATGTCTATTGCCTCCATAGTTTCTACGGCTTAGATAAGAAGATATATCAGTTTAATACTCTTGTCTTGATCTTCACACTTTCAAACACACCAAGTTTCGCCAAAACCTGTCCAATACAAGTCAGGTTTTGAGGTTTGGAAATGTAATGAACTTAATACACTCCGAGTCGTGCTGGATAAGTAACACCTCGTTCATTTGTTTGAAACCTCTCACCCTCCGCTTGAGTTTTCGTTCTGATAAGGGTCACCCCTGAAAAGATATTTTTTAGTTTGCAATAATTACGACGATATTGCAATCGGTGGTTATAGCAATTTTTGCTTTTGAAGAACATGTCAATAGCTAAAATGAGATCCTCTTTTAAAATTAAGAAAGCATACCACACATATCAATAGATATCTCTCCTTAAATTTTAATTTTCGCAGAATCGAGGTTGCGTAGTGGCAGGTTTAGCCAAATGTAAATCCATTTTCTTATTTTAGAGAAATTCTTTGATCTTGTATCTCTAACTTCAGATTATTCGTATCCTGTTAAAAATGCGAATTTCCTTACTTGATACAAAATTATTATCTACATCATCAGTTTTTCAACATAGATTGCAAAGGTATAGCATTCTCGGTAAAAGATAGAGGTTAAAAATAAGTTATTGTTAATAAAGTGTAGTACTTTCGTTATGATTGAGTCTACAGTTTCGTGCAAGCTCAATTATAGACCTTAAACTTAACAAGACTGGAAACGTATTTTGTTTTGACGCCACGTCGATCAATCCATAAAGTCAAATAAACTAAGCCCGTGTTTATAAATATGTACATTTAGCCAGGCCTAAAACCAGAGCTCCTTCTTGCAATTATTTATATTAAATAGCCACAAAGAAAGCAGAAGATTTTTTTTTTCTTGGATCGGTTCTCAAACAATGATCAATGGCGAGTTGGTAATTGTTCAGCGTGTGGTTTCGCCCCAGTTAAATCATAAAAATTGCAATTTCCTTGATTGTGATTGGTTTAAACACTCATTTTTTCCCCACTAATTTACTTGCCAAGTTGTTTTTAGGCATTCAAAGTTGCAGTTTAAATCAACCAATTTCAATTTTAGAGTGACATTAAACAATTTACGCCTCCTTTGTCAGTTTTTGCTATCTCTCATAACTTGGCTGTTTCTTTTCTCGGAAATTGCAATTTTTGTGAAAAATTTGTGGCAAACAAATCCGACTCCCGCTGCGCGGTCGTCCGATTTCTCGTATGATTACAGATCGAATTGGACTCCACTCAATTCTATTACTATTACAAAATTTTAACAAATTAACTGACGAGACGATTGTGCAAGGAACATGTTTGAAGTAAAGTGCTACATCTGAGAGTCACCTCATTCATGTGCTGATGGTAATTTGAAGAATTTTTATTGTACCTGTTATTGCTGGTCATCTGAACCAAAGGGAAAAGAAAATATTATTATTGATAACATTGCAATGGGGTACTCAGTGGTTTTTTTTTGAATGAGTATTATGGAAGTGAGAGTTAATTGTATTCAAGTAACAAACTACCGGGCAGGGATTAATGGGCATGCTTCCTGGAAAAATTTAAACTTAAATGACTTTGCTCTCCGATCCATGAATTCTCGTAGCTCAGTGGACAGAGCACCCGCCCAGTGTTCGGATGTTCCACGCTCGTGCCAAGTTGATAAGTTCACTTTTCACTTTTGAGGAGATTTTAATAGTCTGCAATTTCTCGAATGCTAATTTCTTTCTTTGACCTATGAGTGATTGCTTGAAATTCGTAGAAATCGCTGTGCAGTATAAATAATTAAAAAAGCGCTTTTCTTAGCTTAATTAAACGTGATTTGACAGATGTTCCAGAACGGCATAACAGAGACTGTCATAGCCTACAAAAGAACTGCTGTAACCTAACTACAGCAACTTGCTGAACCGATAATGAAATTAATAAAGCGAATACGATGCCTGTCTCTGCTGTGGATCATGATGAATAATTGCAAGGGACTTCTACAGGATGAAGGTCTGTATTTAACATTCGTATTCTATGGCTGCATGTAGACTCAGTTTTTTGGTATCAGGTACGTTAACAACCTTGAGCTCGTTTTTCGAAAGGACCGGAAACTTTTCAGGCTTGCAGAGCAAATTTTGATTAATCTGTATCTTAAGGCTGGAAGCTTTATACGCCTGAAACGCTTTGTGTGAGGAGGACATCATATTAAGAATCACATTAAGAATAATTGAATAAAACAGCTCTGCAATTAAAAAAAGGTTTCAGATTTTTCTACGGCTTTCCGGGTGCGAAAACTTTTTGGAATTTCGAGAAACGGGCCCCTGACTCAAGTTTCATAGATTCCCAGAATCAGCTTTAACTCTGACATTCACAAACGCATAATAATCAGCTTGCTGTCAGTTGAATCATATTTTAATTGAAACCACAGAAGCACAAATAAGTTGAAAAATATTCGTTTTGGTCTGAAACAACGCTTAGTAAAATACTTTTTCCCACACTAGCGTCATCGTTTTGTTTTCATTTGTCCACACTACAGCGTTTTTTTACTCGAAAACGCATACTTTTTCATGCATTTTCGCCTATAAGGCCCCCGCTAAAGCGTCCAAGAACTCTGATGGAAGCGACCGTATATGGCGCTTTTTCTGTCATCGTTTTCACCAATCCACTTCGCAAACGGAGCGTTTACACAACGATGCCTTTTCAGCTGTTTTCAAAACGCCCCCCTTTGCAAACCTTATTCGAAAACGGTCTCCGTTTACAGCAGAGTTTGTGGGAAACTAGGCGAAAATGTATCAAAAAATATCTGTTTTTGAATAAATATCCAGTAATTCTGTTGACAGGTGGAATTAACAAAACAAAAACGTTAGTGTAGGCGAAGTCAAAATATTTTGCTTTGTTTTCTTCCAGATAAAGACAGAGGCCTTTGAAAACGCAATAGTGTGGTTGGCTTCTTACATATTCACAAAAGAGTAATAAATTTTGGTCACTGTCAATAGCGAAGAGTGCGAGTGACGTCATGACTCAGGCAAGACTCAGACCGAACAAACTGGAATGGTGGATGAGTCTGAAGATTTCTTTAAGGGCAAAAGCTGGTGTTCCTAAAACAAAAAACTTCGCCTACATTCCCTGTATTTGCCTCAGAACTTGCTTATGTTGACCGAGTCTCGCGGGAAATTCAGTGATTTGCATTCTATTTTTTGACTTCGTGCGCTTCGCTATTGAATCGCGTTCTAATTAATCGGTTTAGGGTTTCCACTGAACTGAGTGTCGTAAAACCAAAACCCGGTGAAACCAGTGATAATTATCAGCAAATCTCAAACCGTAGCAAGAAAAACCCAAAGTAATTGCCTGATTACTTTCAGCAATCATTTGAAAACTGTTCCTTTTAACCTTCAAAATCAACTGCTTTACAAAGCTGTTCACACAACATACATGTCTGATGATGATAGAGAATACGCAAAAACTGTTGAAGAATGCAAATGAAGAAGACGAAAGACGGCCAAAAACTTGAAGTCCAGTTACGACTTTCAGAAAAGCGTCACTGCAAAATATCAAAGAAAAATAGTAATTCACACAGGCTAGCGGGAGGGTCGGAATGGGGGGATCCGACTCTCGGTTGTCGGTTAAATTTTCATTACTTCGTCGGTTATCGGTTAAAATTTTCGACCTTTGTCGGTTGTCGGTAAATCTCAGTTAATTTTTTTGTCGCTAGTCGGTAATTTTTTCCTCGTTTTGTCGGTAATCAGTAATATTTTCTAGCCCTTTGTCGTTAGTCGGTTAACCCCATTCACACCCTCCAGCGGGTGTTCTCGACGGTTTTTTTTGTTGTGGTTTTTTAAGGCGCATTCGTTTGGGATATTAAAACATGAGAAAGTAGGGACTAATTGTAGTCTTTCAGGATCCTACATGACTTTGCAGCAACAATCGAACCTTCGGGATTAGTTATCAATGCAAATGCAATTATGTTTTTGTTGCGCTAATGAACGCCATTATTATATATTTTTCTTTTTTACAATTTTTAATTATCTATATTGTATGCACGTACACTTTTTAACGAGCACTTTGTGCTCCTAGGTGTCACATGCTTAAATAAAGGTTGAGTGAAAGAACTAAACTCGTCCCAAGGACGATCTAAGTCATCAAGCCGGGAGAGATCAGAAAAAGATGTTTCAGCATGTTCTCCTTTCACTTTCGTCTTTACAGTTTCTGTGATGATCAGTGGAAAGTGTTCAAAAACATCGAAGAAACCAGTCTTCTTTTCAATTGGCAATATTTCTTTGCTTAATTCGTGATCAGGTACCCAACCAGCACAACTTGAAACATTATTTAAATGTTAGCTCCGTGCAGTGATTGGCTAGTTCCCAAGAGAGTAAAATGGCGCTTACAAGTAAAGGCTAAATGTATTCCTGAATACGCTTAATGGCGGTATAAAACAACCGACGCTTTGGCACTACCGCCGTTCTTCAGAGTGTTTAAGCTGCCACCAAACACCCTGAAGAAGGCAGTAATGCCGGAACGTCGGTTGTTTTAATTTATAACCCCTTTAAGGGTCTTTCCGGAATATTTTAACCTTTGCTTGTAAGTTTAAAAAACGCGACGTAGTTTCTGCAATTCTATTTGGTAAGAAGGTGCTATCTTGCTTGCTTGGATTTACCGGCTGTATCCGGTAAGAAACATTTCTCCGAAAGCCATCTTGACCAACCCATCTTGATCAATAACACATATTGTTATATAGCTGGCCTTTTTCCTGCTACAGCGCGCCCATTCATTGGCTAGTTCATGGTCACATGACATCTAACAATGAAACTGTTTCCCGCCAAATGCCATGAGCGGGCAACATTGCGAAAACTATGACGTCAAACGGGAAACAGTTCACTGTTACCCGCGAAATGTTGACCGCTGTTGCACGTGATCAGAGATGGCCTGATGTTGTCGCTGTAATCTCAGCGCGTTTTTCAAAATTTGCTTTTGTTTTGTTTTGCTATATAACAAATCACTTAATGACTGGTCCCTTGGGGAAAAGTGAATTTTGTTTCCCTCGAATCTCAATGTTTCCCTCGACTTCGTCTCGTGAAACATTGAGATTCTCGGGAAACAAAATTCACTGTTCCTCTCGGGACCAGTCATTAAGTGTTAATTATCATTCGACACATTGTTTTCTTCCTTTCCATTGGCCGAGAGCCCACCACGTGACCTGCAAATAACTGCTTACAAATAATGCTCTGCCCATGCGTCGTACCGCTTAAAACGTGTTTTGCTGCAAGTAATATTCTGCTCATGCGTAATTGGAACCACGCTCTCGAGAGAAAAATGGCAGGTGGCTTCCCTGAGCTGCCAGGAAGTTATTAAAATACGAAAAGAAACTCGGTGACCGAATGATAAAACAATTATTGAACTCGATTATCGCAGATCAGTTGTTTACCTCAGCCTTCGGCTTCGGCAAATAATTGATCTGCTCGCCCTCTGACAAATCAACACATTTTGCTCAACCTCGTCCAATAATTGTTAATTGTTTTTGCAAACTTCTTTTGCATTGTTTATCCACAGGAAACTGCAGGCAAGTGGAAATCAATCCGTCAATCAAGGATTACAGTCTCACAGGTCATGTGTTTAAGAGTATGGTGATAGAAGACTCCAGCGCATGTGAGGTCAACTGTTTTGCGGAGGATGACTGTACCTCATTCAATGTCAAGTCATTACAAAGTGGAGATCACTTGTGTGAATTGAGCAACACTAGTGACGTTGTTCACCCCGAGGACCTTAAGGAGGAACATGGAACTGTGTACACGTCATTCAAGGTCAGAGCGCAAAGCTATCTAATCCTCTGTTGTGATGGACCTTTGGTGATGTAAACAAGAGCTACGTTACACCTGAAACCATCCTTTTCTCTTTTACTTACAATTTCTTCTTATTTGTCGAGTGTTAATTAAATTGTTATTTGTTCAACAAACTGGCTTAGAGAAGGACGGACGGACAGAAGGAACGAACGGCTAACTGACGGTCTAACTGACTGGCTGAGTCGCTTAGTCACTGATTGACTAACTGACGGAATGAATGACTGACTAACTGACCGAGTAACCGAGTCACTGAGTGAGTGACTAACTGGCAGACGGACTGACTGACTGATTGACCGACCGATCATTTACTTATCTCTTTGCTCAGACCAAACTGCACTGTCCCCAGTTGCTCGAAGGCTGGATGACGCTATCCAACGGATAAATAGCTATCCAGTTGTAAAACGTTAACAGTCCAAACCACCTTATCCACTGAATAGTGATTTATCTTGTGGCTAGCGTTTTCCACCTTTCGAACAACCCGGGCCTGTTCTGATAGCACGTTCTCTCGAAGTGGATGTGTTCACGGGCGACATACTAAATACTAGAAAGGTAAAGTCTGCATACGAGCCAAGTGGCCCATCAGGCCGGAGCTTATCCCGGTTTCCTTAGCATGAAGCGACTGGGAGTATTTCTACTCCCCCCTGGATGGGATGCTAGTCCATCGCAGGGTTACCCCCAGCATTAAACTCGCCGGTACCCATTTATACACCTGGGTGGAGAGGGGCACTGTGAGAGTAAAGTGCCTTGCCCAAGAACACAACACAATGTCTCCGGCCAGGGTTCGAACCCGGATCGCTCGATCCGGAGACGAGTGCACTAACCATGAGGCCACCGCGCCTCCCAAATACTAGAAAAATAAGGTCAAAATTAAGTGATCATTAAGATTTCAACGAATAGTAGATTCCCTTTGATCCTTACTCTCTTCCAGTGTGGACATTAAAATGTAAAAAAAGATTATAGTTAAGACGTCCTGCAACTGAATCGTGTGCCTTGTTCCGGTTATTAGAATCCTTGTTCAAGTAACCCTTGTTCTGTGATCAAGCGATGTCAAACAGGCTTCACCAATGAAGGCTACCGTTGTGTTTGTAAGAATGAACTGATGGGACAGAACTGCGATGAAGGTATTTAGAATTAGTCGATAGATTAACATTTCACTGTGCATCGAACTCTGGACTGAGAAATTTATCTATTTGCATCAAACATATATCAATATCCATATGCAACTGAGGATGCCAAAGTCTATTGATAAAATATATTTGCTCGTGAAACCTGAACACACGTGAAGATATAGTTGATGCTCCTCAATCGATTGAGTTGAGCGCTCTACGAAAAACGTTCTACGAAAACACTGAAAAGAATTTATATAATAAAATCCGTTTTTTTGGACCTCCAAGGGAAGCGAAAATTGGAGATTCCGAGAATTCGGGGGTAAAATTACAGCGTTCGAGTTAGAAGAGGAAAACGAATTTTGGTTCGATTTTTTGAAAGGTTAGAGATAACAAAGAGTTGGAGAGATCGGGAAACCACTGTACTATTTCCCATCTTAAAAAGATTGATTTACTGACTGGTTGATTAATTTTGTCTGCCAAAAACTATGCTCATAAGAATTAAAACACAGAGTATTCTCAGGCATTTAACAGTCCATTGGTAGAAAGAATAATTTAAAGTATCTTCACCAAATTTCTTAAACGATCAAAAACAAAACACGATACAGTTTCCTCATTCCGGGGAATTCTAATTTCATTTCACTCTCGTTTTTTTTTGTGATTCTAGGAATATCTTGAAAGTGCAGTTGTCGTTTTAATTCTAGGACCACCAGTTGTACAGGTCAGTCCAGGAAATATCCAAGATGACGAAAGAAGTGACGTCACTATGACGTGTCAAGTGACCGGTAATCCCCCACCAGACCAGGTCACATGGAGTAAATCTCAAGGAAGTCTTCCTAATTCAAGAAATATCGTAAGTCAAGGAACTTTGACTATCTTGAACCTCACTACAGATGACAGTGGCTCGTACGTGTGTGCAGCTAGAAATATTTGGGGTACCACGTCATCATCAGTCCAGCTTCGAGTCTATACCCCTCTCGAGTTCATTAACAAGCCTCCATCCTCTGTGATTGTGAAAGCTGATGGGACCCTGACACTATCTTGTTCTGCTTCAAGTGATCTACAGCCGACAATATCCTGGCTGTTCAATGGAGCCCCCTCATTACCTCAAGGCGCAGCCATTGAAATATCGAATGACTTGATCGTCCCGTCAGCGAACCACACTCATGGCGGTACTTACACTTGCAGTGCTTCTAACTCACTAAGCTCAATTCACGCCAATGTCATCGTTTATGTCAAATACCCTGAGACTTGTAGCGCTGTGAAAACAGACATCAGCGGAGAAACTGGTGATTACGTCATTGATCCAGATGGTGTACAATGTGAGAATCCATTTACTGTTTATTGTGACATGACTGACAGAGATGGCATTGGAGTGACGGTTGTAAGTCACGACAGTGAGAACAGAACTCACGTTAAAGGATTTGAAGCCCCTGGTAGTTACTCTCGCGACATCCAGTACTTCGGCGCCAGTCTCTCTCAGTTAAAAGGCTTAACAGAAGCCTCCAAGAGCTGCGAACAATTTATTAAATTTGAGTGCTTCTCAGCTCTGTTGAGTCACAATGATAATGGTTATTGGTTGTCACGGGATGGCGAGAAAATGACATATTGGGGCGGAGCTACTTACGGTAACCGCTGCGCATGTGGAATGAACAACTCCTGTGCTGATCCTGGAATAGGCTGTAACTGTGATAAGAATAATGACTACACTTGGCGGGAAGACAGCGGTCTTCTGACCAACAAGTCTCACCTTCCTGTCTCTCAGTTAAGGTTTGGTGACACTGGTCATTCTGACGAGGAAGGATATCACACTCTGGGAAAATTGAAATGTTATGGACTAAACTGAGTTTTGATACTAACTGTGTGGAAGACATGATCCGCTTATATAACAGGAATTTTTATTGTTAACAATACGCATGCGAAGTGAGCTGACTACCGAAAGTATTTATTTCTCGTTCTGTTTAATCATGATCCGGCGAAGTAGACTTTTTATTTAAGTCAAGCGCGATATTGCTTGTTCTTCACTTTCGGTAGATAAACGATACATCTAATCAGCAACAGCATTATGTCCTCAAGTCAAAAGCCATTTTAATTCTGAGTCTACCATATGCATGCATCTTCGACTCGCATCCTCGCACAGCTGTCGCCCTGTAAGCGGATCTGGCTTTGGCTGTGTTTTTTCTTAAACATATGTTTCATAAAGTAAATATAAACCGTTAGCTTAATTGACATAGAAATGCACAAAAACAATGGAACTTCGCTAATACCGTTACCAACAGGCTATGAAAATTTGGCCGTTTTAACAGGTCTTAACTGAGTGACGTCTTGACAGATATAATACAACTGATACAACTGCATTTTTGAGCAACTGTTCTTTAATAGGTATCACATGCAGACATAATCATAACAATATTGAAACTTGTATCAGGGTGTAAAATATTTGCGAAGGAAAGATGAACATAGTTACTTCGAGTGGCCGTATTAACGAGGCAAAATGTGACCGTTCACGGGAAAACATTCTTTAGCGCTTATCCGTTAGGCGGGCGAAACCGTTAACCATCCGTTAGTTACCCGTTAGAAAATTTTCTTTTAAACGTTAGAGACGTTCACCTAACCGTTATTAGTAAAAGTCAAAACGTTAGAGGGGAAAAAGAATATAAAGAATAAAAAAAAATACCTTTTAGCTGTTTTAACCGGCTGGCCGCATTAAAGGAGTTTTCTTATCAAAAAGAAAACAAAAACAAAAAGAATGGGCGTTTCGCTGGGTCAAAGAAAAGTAGCTGAAACAACGAGGTGCACTACATAACAGGATGCTGTCATTCGCGGGCCTCTCGTGCATCTCTTTCCACAGCTCTTATGAAATGAACGTAACAGTTGTTTTTTATCGGAAAGTTCAAGAAGCCAATAACATTCAACGTTGAAGTTTAAATCAACCAGTCTCAATCTTAGAGTGACCTTAAACAATTTACGCCTACTTGGTCAGTCTTTTAATGTAAATTTCCGCTATCTTTTTTTTTCTTTTGAGAAAATAAAGTACTTTATTGGTTTCCTGAACTATTTGTAATTACAACAACTATCATATATCACCTAACATTAACATTTCTCGTTTGTATAACTTAAGGTGGCCGAACACAGTTTTCGTGCGCGCTTTTGTTGATGCAATTCAGCACGTGCACAATAAGGATTTCAAAAAACAAACAAGCCGTCAATAGAGCGAACATTTTATTTACTCAACACTCGCACTAAGTTAGAAAAGGTAACGATGCAAAGAACCCAGCAATTTTTAGCTTTTGTTTGTTACCGAAGGAACCCAGTTAAATGCAGCGCATGCGTAGTAAGTCGAAAAAAATTGCGATTGAGTGAAAAATTGACTTTCGGAGATACGCCTATTTCTCGAGAACCACTCATTAGAATTTCACGAAATTTAGAGCGAAAATACTTTAGGAAATAAGTAACTGGAGGATTCAAAAAAATTAAAATTTAACAAAGGAAATTCAAGATATGCCAGTGAACCGTCAACGAGGGATAATTAAAGATCTGTTTGTTAAATTATTATTAAAATAGCGCTAACATGTGAGTATCGTTACAAGCTCTTTGCATGGAAATTATAAAGAAAATCTAATGACTAGATTTTCTGCAAATAAACAAAACCGATTTAAAATGCCTGTTTATAATTAATCATGTTGCCATGGCAACGGCACATACGACAGTTTAATTATCAAAAAGTTGAAGTTTGTGTTGTTAACTTGCTTGCTGCCATTTTTGGCGACCAAAGGATCAAGGGTTTTAGAAGCAAAGGTAAATGAAACAGAGGTATCAAAAACTATGTTCAGCCACCTTAACTAATTACTTGTAAGGTTTTGCGAGGGGCATTTTTTCGTATCTAATGACTAGAGCTTTCTATTCTGTATTGAAGTAAAACTTTATTAACAAAGACAGAAAGGTGAATAGCTTGGTCATGCATCTTACTGGTGTATATGTAGTACTTCATAAATAGGATTGTGTAATTAAATTTCTTTAATATTTCCTTTTCATATGGGCCTGATATGATACCAAAGAGTTTCTCTTCAGTTGTTGGAGCAAATTTTGAGTTGTTGGCGGCCTTAAACCAATCAATTACATTGTTTACGAAAATCTTTGCAAATCGACAGTTAAGAAAAGTGTGCTCAATTGAATCTTTCTCACCACAATAGAGACAATCATCATCCGCTTTAATACCATATCGATGAAGCTCCTTTTTCGTAACTACAATCCTATGAATTAATTTAAACTGGAATTCTTTTAATTTTGTCTCCTTGCAGATGTTTTTTAGGGAGGTAAAAAATTTTTTTCCAGGCATTCTCATTCGATTCTCATCGAGTCTTGTTATGTTGTTCCAATTCATTGGGCCAGTCTGGTGGACCGTGCGAATTTTCCGGTTTAGTAAAGCGTAGAAGTCTCTAGTTTTAGTATTATCTAGATGTATTTACGTGGAGTCGTCTAATTGAAACATAAAGTTATTTCTAGTATATAGTTCGTTTTCCGGTGGCTCTGTATTTCTTGCTTTGATTACTAAAAATTTTGGGATTGCACTGGTAACTTGGTAGTATTGGAGAAAATTCGTATTGCAGTCGTACTTGTTGCTAAATTTTTGGAAAGACAGTAGCTGGCCATTACTGTTCAGCAGGTCTCGGATGTACAAAATATTGCTGTCAAACCATTCTTTAAATAAAAACGGGTCTTCCTCCGACGAGAATTTCTTTGTTATTAAAAAGGACCATATCTTGCATCCCGTCGTAGCTGTAAAGACTTTTTAATTCAGTGAAAAAAGTAAGAATATCTTTGTGAAACATGGGGAGACCGTCTATATACTTTACGTCATAATTACATCTTAATAGAAAGTTCAATCCTCCATATTTTCTTAGGTAATAGTCTGAAATCGTTTTCCAATTTCTTATTTCAGGGGTCAAAAGTCTTGGGATCCAAGCGAGCCTCAGGGCTTTGATCATAATTTCGACATCCGTCATACATATACCACCTTCTCTCGATCTTAATAAAGCCCGGCTCTTTTGATTTTGTCTCTTTTGTTATTCCATAGGAAGTTGAACAATTTTGTCTTAATTATCGGAGTTATTTCTTGAGGAACACTGAGATTTGAAGCTGAGTAAACGAGTTGTGATAGACCCAAGGATTTTATTATAAGAACTCTCCCAAATAGTGTAAGGTCACGTGCCTTCCACATGTCGAAATTAGTTTGCAATTTCCGTAGTTTAAGGTTGAAATTCATTTGATCGTTTCCATTTTCATCGTATGAGACAAAAATACCTAAGATTTTAACCGGACTATGCAACCATTTCAATTGTAACGGGTTGCTTTTGTTTCTTTCCCATCTACCCAGCCAAATTGCTTTTGTTTTTTTGCGATTCAGTTTTAGGCCTGCCAGATTACCAAAGTTTTCGACTAGCTCGAGGGACGTTTCGACAGAAGCCAGGTCAGCACAAAAGAGGTTTGTGTCGTCGGCGTATTGACTCAATTTCAGTTCGTTCCCTACTACAGTCAACTCTCCGCTAACGGACACTCTCGTAAGCGGACAGCTCTACTTACGGACGGCTTTTTAAATCCCCGTTTTTACCTCTCAGTCAAACTTTCTATTTACACATTCCCGTAAACGGACACTCTCTCGTATGCGGACGCGGACACTTTTGAAAATGAAAATTGGATTTTTCTTTTGTTTACGCTCTCTCGTAAGCGGACACACCATGTACGTAATTGACTCTTGGCAATGAAATTTGTCTTTAATTTGCAATAAATCAACAAAAATATGACTTTTAACAGAGCAACAGAACAGCGGGGATCGCTTTTTACAAATTTCAATTTGTCCGAAGCAAAGCAAGCTGTCCGTTCGTTGCTATTTTTGTCTACGCAATAAAACACAATTAACACCCGCTAATTAACTCTTACCCGTAAGCGGACATCCACCCTATTTTTCTTTGGTGTCCGCTTACGGGAATAATTCTCGTAAGCGGACAGCTCTACTAACGGACACGTTTTTCAATTCCCGAGGGTGTCCGCTTACGAGAGAGTTGACTGTATTTTGATTCCTTTGATGCTTCTTGTCGAAGCTAGCCTCCTACGCAGACGTTCTTAGGCTTGTCACGCGTTCCTCCCCACGAACGTCTGCTCAACGGACAGGCCACTTCCGTTCACTGACGGTTAGCCTTTGTTTTAAAAGAACCAATCCTGTTCTGTTAATGTTGACATCTCTGTTGTTTGTCAGGCTGTTTGCCATGTGCTTATGCATTGTTTAGGCTCATTTATATTGCGCGATATTTGCTTTCGAGGGGCAAAATATGGAAAATAAGAATTTTTCCGTGAAATGTTGCTTACCTGCATTTAATATTGTGGCGCTGGGCCCGGTTGTTTCACTAGGACTATATGATTTGCGTGATAAGAAGCAACATATGGTTCTTCTTATCACGCAAATCATATTTACCCACGTCCGGTTTTTTCTTAATTCGGAGACGCCGTGCTTTACTTCGAGAAAGCTACACGTTTTTGTAGTGAGGTTCTCATGTTTCTTCCATCAATTTGGTTGAGCTTGTGTTTCTCGAGTTCGATGAATAGGTTTATTGCTCCTTTTGTCCCTTCTGGCACCACATAATTAAAATGTAGCTGTCTACGTGCGAATCAGTTGACTGTTTTGCGTATTGTATATCCCATTGTTTGACTTAGTTCTGGCAAGACCGTACCGGTCCTCAATGTGGATCTTATCAGTTGCCGGTACTTCTAAAATAATATGTACGTCTGCAGTTGCTGGAGGAACTCGTACGTAAGTGAAAATTTTGAACATTTTGCGGCACAAATTTCTCGTGTTGAAGCGTTGGTTCAAAGTCGGTCAAAGTCCAGCTTTGCCCAGTTTGGCAGAGAAGCTATGATTGGCTAACCGTCAACGAACAGATGTGACCGGTCCGTTGAGCAGACGTTCGTGGGGAGGAACGCGTGACAAGCCTAAGAACGTCTGCGTGGGAGGCTATGTCAAAGCTTGTTAGCCATTATCTCTGCTGAAAGAATGAACAGATACGTTGATAAAGGACATCCCTGATGAACACCTCTAGAAGGTCTGAACCATTTTGTTACAAAACCATTATTTAATGCTGCACTCGCTATGCTCGTATAAAAAGTGGAAACCCATTTTTTACCTCATGGTATGACGTAGTCATGCTATGGGGTTTAGGGTTTGGGGGCGAAATTCAATTAAAAATCACTCACTCATTCACTCACTCACTTGTTAGACAATTAATTTATGCATTAAACCTGGTTAAACACGTTTTCCCCGTACCTCCCCCTCTCCGACAAGTTTGCTTTATTGTTTATACTATTGTGTCAGTGTACGTGGGGGGAGGTACAAAGGCGAGAGTATGTCCAACTATACTTGGACAGATTCAAAATGGCGTCTGTCCCTGAGAAGCGTGATGGCTTTTTGTTTCCAAAGCTGATCGGAACCTACCTTTGTGAAGCCAGAAATGGAAAGGAAATATGCTACAGAGTAGTCGACTGCAGAGAAATGGGCGTCGAAGTCCTAGAAGTGACGATAAAATGAACGATTCGTGCGTAAAGATCCCTTACATGCGTGAGACCGCGATCATGAAATAAGCTTACTGCAAATTGGTTAGTGTTAAACTTTGTTGACTTTTCGTTTTACCCACGACCACGAAAATTTCGAAATATGCGGTGTTTTGAATTCAAAATAACGGACTATGAGCTACTATGGGGCCTCTCGAGACTTTTGGAAACAGAGTTGTAGTTGGATGGAGGTTTAAGTTTCGGTAAAGAGTGCGGCTATGGACATCTTTGGAAGACGGCGAATTGACCGGCCACAGGAAGAAAGCAGTATGTTGACATGAACGCTTTATCATCTGGGACAAACGGTAAGCCTTGCTCCTCCTATCGTATGGCATTTTGTGGAGAACATGCAACATATATAATTAAATAATAAGCACACTTTGAGATAATTTTCGCCATTCGTTCGGAAAGTTCTCGGAAAATATTGTCACACGCCAGCATATTACACATGATGTTGACAAACATTGTACATAATTTCTTCTTGTTGCTGTCATCATACTTGAAGCATTTTTGGGTGATACATTATGATAGTCATGCAATATTTCACCAGATTGAATTATATATTTAGAAATCTTGATTTCTAATAAAAGCACTGTGAAGTAGCAATACATGTACCATCTGGACTTTAATTTCTTTATGTTTGTTTGCTTTTTACCTTGACATGGTAACAGTCTGTGAAATCAATGTATTACAATATTTTAAATGCAAGTACTATAGAAAAGAAAATCATTTCATAGTTCTCCAACTTCAGTTTTAAGCAACTCATTCATTACCTTTGCAATGCCCCTAGAGGGGATTAGTCCCAGAAAAATTGGGAAGGGGTGTGCAGCCTGCTTCCCAAATCCCTTACCCTAGCTGTGACCAAAATCTGTGATATTCCCTATCCTATTTATGACCTGACCAAAAATTTAAAACCCTATTTATATTAATTCTGACTCATATATCAAATTCCTGTTTCTGACCAGTTCCCTAGTTCAGACCAATGTAAAATTAGCATAAACATAATTTGTGATGGGCTTTTGTTGATTTTCTTTTTGATAATGATGAAAAAGTGGCTTCTTGAAAACATACTCATATCAAGGCTAGAGTGCAAAAAACCATACCCTTTTTATGATCAAGATGGCCGAAATCAGCTTTAATTGATACCCTATTTATGACCAAAACAGCTGAAAACCCATACCCTTTGGGGTTGCGCATGCCTATATATCCCAAATAAGGGAGCGCCCCCCTCCCCGGGGGGTGTCGGTGTCATGCATTTTAACATTTTCTTATTTGAAGTAAATAACTTCATTGTTCTGCTCTGTAATCCCTGATTATCATAAATTGGTTAATAACCCCACATACATTCTTTTCACTATAACAAGTTAGCTGGTGATTTTAGCAAATCTGTGAGTTATATACTTCCCAGGAAGCTTAGTGCAACAGGCAAGATTTTAAAATTCTGCCAAACTTAATGACAACATATTGCTCCAATATCCAAAAAAAAAAAACAGTTGTGTACCAGTGAGAATAAAAATTGTAAATCACAACAATGATAACTTCTGAACAACAAAATATTTAATAATTTCTTCTTGTTGCTGTCATCATACTTGAAGCATTTTTGGGTGATACATTATGATAGTCATGCAATATTTCACCAGATTGAATTATCTTCTTGCCGCCACAGAAACAAAGCGTTGCTACGTAACAACTAAGCATTTAATCATTTAAATTCTCCGCAGTAGTTATGTAATTTTTATAGTATATAATCGATGGTTAGAAATATTCTTCTCATTAAAATCCCCCGAAGAGTGAGCAATCACGAAACAGGCTTGTAGGGATAAAAGTGTAATTTTTTCTTTTTTCAATATATAATAATTACATTAATATTTTATTGAAAAATTTCCCTTTTAAAGAACTGTGTAGTTCAATGTAATAATTTTAATGATCTGATCTCTACCATAAAAAGAATTTCCTGTGCTTTGTGCCCACTCCTCCTCTGTCCACTCCTACCACTTTTACATCTAGCATGTCTTTCTATCATTGGGCCTTATAATATATGAATATTTACTGGATGTACTGTTGAATGACAAAGTATAAAAATATTTTTGGTGACATTAACATACCAGTTTCAAAATGTTTCTTCAACAATAACTGTTTTTTGTTTTGAAATAAATAAACAGCAGTATTTCACTACGGCAACAGTCTCTTGTCCAAAAAATAAAACTATTTGTCTACCACACTTAGGGCGCGTTTGTTTGGGATAGTCCGGAATAATCCTGGGAGCAGAGTAGCCGGAATGGAAATCTAGGTATTCCGGAATGAGAATAGTTCCAAAACAAACGCTTAGTCGCAATATTCCAATTATTCTTATTCCGGATTGATCCCAAACGAACGCGCCCTTAATGGTATCAATTGAAACAATCAATAACAAACTAACATACCAAAAAAATCCATTTTCCAGGGAAAAAATGCCTATTTGCAAAGATCAGCAGATTGACTATTTCCTGTTGATTAACAATGTTCCCGATTTCGAAAAATGTCAATTCCCTTTCTGAGTAATAAAAACAATCTTTTCCTCAACAGTAACTCTCTTTTTGAACTATGTCAATCCCTTCTCAGTTACAAACATAAGAATTGTGCCGGCACGTGTAGCCTACGAACAAAAGTATAAACTTTGCAAAGATCAACAGATCGCAGGGTATTCAAGGGTGCAAACAATTCATACCATGAGGTTGCTCTAAGGAGCCTTTGATTAATGCTAGTTCCAAAATTGAAGGCGTCTAAAGTTCTCATTATAAAAGGCCATTCTAGGGAATCAAATGCTTTCAGGAAGTCCAGGGATACCAAAATTCCGGGAATGTTATGCGCCTTAGTAAATTCCATGGCATCGATTCTGATCATTAGTAGTCGGATATTTTCACCTATGTAACGGCCTTTAATGAAGCCCGTTTGGTCATGGTTAATTAACTTTGGCAGCGATGCATCTAGTCTTTTTGCTATTGCTTTGGTAGCGATCTTGCAATCAACGAATTAAGAAGTGTAATTGGTCGCCAGTTTGATAAATCCAACAAAGAACCGTCCTCTTTTGGTATCAGAGTAATAACTCCTCTTCTTTGAGAGATGGTAAGCTCATTTGCTTCGTAAGCCTTATTGAAATTTGCAATAGGATGATGTCCAAGAAGTTCGAAAAAAAATTGATAAAACTCTACTGTAAAACCATCCTCACCCGGGGACTTATCCTTTTGAAAGGTCTCCAAAACCTTTTTACATTCTTCGTACGTTAATAAACCTTCCATATTATCTCGCTCTTCATCATAAAGCCTGGGGAGAGACAAATCCTGAATATATTCATCATAATCATCCCGTGTTGTGCTGTCTGCTGACATATATAGGTTGTTAAAGTAATTCTCAA
>JAHPZR010003068.1:0-5000 GCA_019787425.1 Platygyra sinensis | reverse complement strand
TTCTTAGCAAACGTTACAGATTTGTTGGTATTAATCCTATGCGATGTGCACAAAACTGTACTCACCAAAGACAGTCACTGGGACAAGCAAAAGCAGTGTAAAGAAAAGCGAAGTCCTCGACCGCTAGGGAGCAATCGATCTTTCTAATTCAACTAATTAATGGTAATTGCAAATCACAAAGCTCGACTGTTTGGGGGGGGGGGTGGGGCTCGTTGGACAAAACCTCTCCATGGAGGTTTTTTTACACAATGTAGCATTAATGACAACAGAAACATTATCATGCGACTAAATAAAAGATTTTGTGAGTTTGTTTTCCCCTTTCAAACATTTTGTCAGAACCGGTACAAAAGTAGTTTTACATGCCCTGGACACCCTCCCTGGTGCTCCTATTGCGCGTATTGATTTACGTTTTCAGTTTCCTAGATCGGAATTGTCCGTATATCTGCATATGATTTAGTTGAAACTGCCATAAAAAGATAAATATGCTGACATTGTATTGTTTTAAGATTTTGAGGTCACGAGAGGAAATTGTTTAAAAAAAATTCAAAAACGAAACCGACTTTACTTCGTTTTATTACTGTTTACATTCTGACGCTATTTTATAACTATAATTGATCAAGTGCAAACCTTTAATTATCACAAATCTTCAATGTTAGGTTTGTTACAATCCATATGAAAGTGCAATGCGCAGTAAAATCCTAAATAATATGCTGACCTTTTCATTTCAGCTTGACTTGATACATTATATTTTCAATTTGTTGACGGTTTCCCGTCTATGTGCCGTGTAATACCATAGTGCTTTCCAGCAAGCAATTAACGTAACTACGTTGCGAAATGCAGTAAACTGCAAACTAAAACTAACCGTTAATGTCAAAATGGAAAAACACTTCAAACCTGCAAATATATGAAGCCTTCGATGGACTCAGTAATACGCATGATAGGAATCATGAACTAAAATCATTGCTCCTTTAAAATTTGACATGTTTGATAAGGTTTTCAGAAGGCAGAAAAAGCTACCCGATTACGATAGGCTTCCACATTATTGGAATCCCATGTCTTCTCTGAGACAGCGCGGAGTATGTTCATTAGAACTTTTTCAAGTACCTTTTTAATGTACAATGTAGTTGCAGCTCAGGGACTAGTTTCTAGTCAATTGTATTTTGCTTATCGTTAGGTTTTCTCGCTTCTTCTCAGGAACGAAAGTTGTAATACTTTCGTCGAAGACAAATTAAAGGGAGGGTGTCACGGATCGGGGCATATATATCTGTGTTATTTATTCACCTTTCCAGGTTTTTTGGCACGGGCCCAGTTAATTATTGTTCATGAACCAATCGGACGAAAGCAAGTTACCCAGTTTTGCATGCAAAGAGCCTTAAAATCAAAAACCGTGGAGTAAATTGTACGAGTCAAAACTAAATTCAACGGTTGGCAAGTTCGGTAATTGAAATCCACTGAAATCTTCTGAGATTTTGGCTCATTTGTCATTCTTCCACGACTAACTGTAGCATGATACTACTAATCGACATCTTAGTGGAGGTTTTGAAGTGAAAACGTTGATAAGAGGCGAAGAAACGTATTTAAATTTAATTACGAACATGCGCCGAACTGTGAAACCCTCCCGTTAAATCATTGTTTGGAACGGAAAGTTTATATTTCGTAAGTACAGTTCCGTTAGAACTGATAAAGTCTCTTTCAAACGAACGAAAGTGTAGATCAACGAGATTTTAATGTTAGTGAGTAAAAAATGCCCTACTGAGTGCTTCACAAATTCTTTTTAGCAATGTTACGGTTATCTGAACCTCTTGCTATCTGGAGCTGAAATCGATTTGCTTATGATACAATTTGCTCTGATTTCTTATTATTGAGAGTTTCTACTGAGTGCTCAATGCTTCAAGTCCTTAACTTACACCGACAAGTCACTAACTTTTCATTGCAATAACCATTCTTCAAGTGACGAAAAGAAGTTAGTCAAGTCAACTGCTCCACCTGTTTCGACGTTTGATATGTCAATATTCTAACATGCCTCCGAGGCTTTCAGGACAAACGTCTACATTTTGTGTTGCTTCCTTTGTATACAAGTCTCTTTTGGGAATTAAAAAAAGAAACTTAAGAAATTTACAATTTTGACCCGAAAGTCTCGAAGTCATGTTTAAATATTGATATATCGAACTTGGCTAATTCTGTGCGATGCTATTAATAACTACATTAAAAATGGCTTTCAGTCCTGAGAATTTCATACATTATTATGGACTGAGACCTTCTTCAGGGTTCTTAGAACTATGTTGTCTATCTGCATGGATTCAAATCAGTTACCAAAAACTAGGGGCCTTCGCGAAGCAGTGTCAAAGTGAAGACTTTACAGCGTGTAGCATGATCTGTTTCGATATATTTATGGAATGTTCTTTATATCAACCTTTTAAAACCGTTTAGTTTCGCTGTGCAGAGGTATGTTGTGTCAAGACTTTCTCTAAATGAAAAATGCTAAAATAGCAGTTACGTATATCGATGGCCATCACCAACATACATCTAAAATAGTGTTTGGTAATGACTTGTGTAAATGTTAAAGACATCTATAATTTATTTATAACAGGTGAGCTACAAGTTTCCATGGACGAACTGCGGCCTTCGTTGGATATTAAATATCAACTGAATAACAGCTTTGTAAAGGTTCACAATTCTGTCCGTGCTACGCTAGCACAATTATGGCTAACAAAAAGCAACAAACGACGTGCACAGCTGTGCGACACAACCGATCGCGCAAAAGGCCTTGTTTAAAATCTCTAGTGTCAGAATATTCGTTGGTCGCACTACAGTCTCTATTAGAATACCAGGCTTTGAGAAAAAGTCCCTTATGATAACAAGCGCCTTGCGTTCAACGGTGGCGGAATTTAAGTCTATGTCATGGCCAAACTGATTCGTATGTTGCGTAATCTTAGAGTTATTTGACTGCAACATCTGCTGTGTTCTTCGAGTTTCCTCATGCGAAAATAATCGTGAACTGACAGAAATGCGTCTGCTCGCAAGGTAGGAACAAGTCATTGTGAAAAGCGAAAACGTTTGAGAAATGTATCTAGTTACTGCAAGATGCAAGTTCTGCTAAGAATGTAACAGACCAACGCCTTAATTTTCACGAACCCTTGCTGAAGACGCCGTAAGATGAGTTTCCATTGTAAAATGTTCTTAACCTTAAACATTGTAGACTTGTTTGTATTCTTGCTATGCAATGCGTACAAAACTGTACTTACCAAAGACAGTCTACTGGGAGAAGCAAAAGAAGTGAAGAGAAAAGCGAACTCCTCGACCGCCAGGGAACGATCGATCTTTCTAATGCGACTAATTAATGGTACTTGCAAATCACCTTTAGGAGGGTAGAGACCGTGGAAGAAATCTCTTTAAGTGGGTTTATTCCCACAATTAGTCAGCCAGTGTAGCGTGAATGACAACAGAAACATTGATTATGTGACTAAATGATTTAAATTGAGGCTTCCACGGTTCTGCATATGTTTATAAATTTAAATAGTTTTCTTCGCCTCTTGTCAATGTTTTCGCTTAACAACCCCCACTCAGATGTCGATCAGTAGTATCATGCTATAGTTAGTCTTGGAAGAATGACAAATGAGCCAAAATCTCAAAAGATTTTAGTGGATTTCAATTACCGAATCTGTGAACCGTTGAATTTAGTTTTGACTCGCACAATTTATTCTACCGTTAAACATATTAAGGCTATTTGCATGCAAAACTGGGTAACTTGCTTTCGTCCGATTGGTTCATGAACAATAATAAACTGGGCCTGTGCCAAAAAGCCTAGGTAGGCGAATAAAAAACACAGACATGCGCCGAACCGTGACACCCTCCCTTTAATTTGTATTCGACGAAAGTATTACAACTTTCATTTCTGAGAAAAAGCGAGAAAACCTAACCTTAAGCAAAATACAGTTGACTACAAACTGGTCCCTGAGCTGCAACTTCATTGTACATTAAAAAGGTACTTGAAAAAGTTCTAATGAGCTTACTCCGCGCTGTCTCAGACAAGACATAGGTTTCCAATACTAATCGGGTAGCTTTTTGTCGGCCTTCTGAAAACCTTATCAAATTTTAAAGGAGCAATCATAGTAATTGGCTATGGGCCAATATACAACAGCCATGATTTTAATTTATGATTCCTATCATGTGTTGTACTGAGTCCATCGAAGGTTTCATATATTTACACGTTTGAAGTGTTTTTCCATTTTCTGAAACGCGACATCATAGAACCAATACTAGCGTACATTAACGGTCATTTTTAGTTCACAGTTTACTGCATTTCGCAACGTAGTTACGTTAATTGCTTGCTGGAAAGCACTATGGCATTACACGGCACATAGACGGGAAACCGTCAACAAATTGAAAATATAATGTATCAAGTCAAGCTGAAATGAAAAGGTCAGCATATTATTTAGGATTTTACTGCGCATTGCACTTTCATATGGATTGTAACAAACCTAACTAACATTGAAGATTTGTGATAATTAAACGTTTGCACTTAATCAATTATAGTTATAAAATAACGTCAGAGTGTAAACAGTAATAAAACGAGGTAAAGTCGGTTTCGTTTTTGAATTTTTTTTAAAACAATTTCCTCTCATGACCTCAAAATCTTAAAACAATACAATGTCAGCATATTTATCTTTTTATGGCAGTTTCAACTAAATCATATGCAGATAATTCCGATCTAGGAAACTGAAAACGTAAATCAATACGCGCAATAGGAGCACCAGGGAGGGTGTCCAGGGCATGTAAAACTACTTTTGTACCGGTTCTGACAAAATGTTTGAAAGGGGAAAACAAACTCACAAAATCTTTTATTTAGTCGCATGATAATGTTTCTGTTGTCATTAATGCTACATTGTGTAAAAAAACCTCCATGGAGAGGTTTTGTCCAACGAACCCCACCCCACCCCCCCAAACAGTCGAGCTTTGTGATTTGCAATTACCATTAATTAGTCGAATTAGAAAGATCG
>JAHPZR010003066.1:0-19106 GCA_019787425.1 Platygyra sinensis | reverse complement strand
AAAAAAAAAACAAAAACAAAAAAAAAACAAAGCTGGATTGTAAGAATTCGTCGAGATGTTGGCAAAAACCTCCAGGTTAGTGATTGTGGTTTACGACTTCTAGCTAAGTAAACTTTATCTGAAATCAATTTGTTCAGGTTTACAAAGTAATTTGATAGACTAGAATTATGTGTTGAACCGAGCTGTTATTTTACTACGTTCCTTAGGTACTTTAATTGCCCGCAATAACGTTACAATTGTTCTCAGTTTAGATTTCGAGAAGCCCAAAGGTTTGCTCGGAACATTTTAAACCATCAGACTTTCGAACGACCGTCTCTGGGAAACTTCAGGAAAGATTCAGTCCCTTCCTGCATTTGTTGATTGTTTGGAGAAGGCACTGTCTAGCGAAATACAGAAAAAAATGAACCTTTCGTTAAATTATGCACGTTTCCCAGCGAAGGTCGTTCCAAAACCTACCGATGTTAGAAATGTTCCGAGCTAACCTTTATGCTTCTCGAAATCTAAAGAACGATTGTAACGTTTTATTACGGGCAATAAAAGTACATACGGAACGTAGCAGAAGAGCAGCTCGGCTCTACACATAATTCTAGTCGATTAAATTACTTTGTTTATTAAATCCATTTTGAAATCACTGGTTATACTTGCAATCTGATTGGCTCTCAGGAGTGCGATTTATTCACGAATCGCACTATTTTTTGCTCTAAATCGCACCTTTTTCTCAGCCAATGAGAATGGGACAGTAAAACAAAACAACCAATCAGATTTCAAGGTTAGTTTGATGTAACCAATAAAATTTTAGGAAAATGAATGACAAAAAGCCCCTATGTTGCGAATTTTGCAACTACAGGGCAAAACTTTGTTATTGTCTTTTCTTTTTCAAGACAATTGGCGAATTTAATTAATTACAGTTTCTGAATAATGATTACGAGCTCCTTCAGGCTGAAAACCTTCTTTACAAGACGTTTCCAACATTCAGTGTCCATTTTGACGAATATTTTGGCATTGTTTCTTCAACATCTGCTCAAGATTCGTGTGATACCGAGTTCAGCAAAACATAAACGAACGAAAACCACACAACAACAAATTCATAGCCATCTCAAGAAGGTACATGTTTCCAGGTTCGCGGTAGTTTCAAACGAAGCAATACAAGAGCTCAACTCTATCGCTGTGAATAACCATACGTAGTCTTTCGACCCGCTCCACAAAACAGTGAATGAACGCCATCTTGAAAAATATATCTTGAAACAAACGGCGCGAACTTGGCAAGAACTATAAAGTTGTAGGCAGAGATCACAAAAAGAAGCAGAGATACTAAAGAGCCTGAATTCCGTAAAATCATGCAGAGTGCCTTTGAACGGTATTTAAAAGAGAAAACTATCCACAGCTGGGCATCGTGCAGTCGAGGGAGTTTCACAACTCAAAAGAAAATTATCCATCGCAGAATTACACCGGTTGCACCCTCAAATTCCTTCTCTAAAGACAACGAGAAGTCTCAGCTTCAACCACAAAAGAAAGGAAGGTCTTCCATCATTGATTCAGGCGAAGAAAATCGAACTTTGATGCATCAAAGAGACTATTTTCGTTCTCACTTCAGAACTACTTGGGTGCGTTCCTTTTAGCAAATCCGGATTCGGATTCACACAATCCGATTTTTGTTTCACCGTTCCATTTATCCGAATCTGAAATACGATTCGAATCCAAGGAATCCACCTCCAATAGTGGATTTTTTGGATTCAATTTCAATCCGGATTCGGATTCCCCGTTCCTTTATCCATTTCATCGCGCTCACGCGCAATGCTCCTTGGGAATTCATCATGGCGTCCAACGGATCGAACTCCACAGGTACGTTGTGTGTTGTTTGAGTTTGTTTTCAAACGAATATTTCCGTGGGATAGAAATGAAATTGGTCTTAATTAGTGAAATTAGCTCGTCATTCATTTATTCAGTCCCGGAAAATAACATAATGCATCTCGTCGTGCAGGTTCGTCATACATGACACCAGGTCGTACAGAAATTATGACATGCGAAAATCCAAGAAGGTATTGGTACCTATTGTCGGCCACTGCCTAATGTCGGCCACAAATAAAAAGTCACCAGAATGTGAAGTAACAAACCAGAGAAGAAAACAAAATAGCCTATAGGTGAAAACAAATAAATGTCATTGTCCCTACCGAGTCTTGTCTCGTTTCTTTCCGAATTCTAAGGAATAAAACACTTTTCTCACCTGCGGCAAGATGGCAGTTGCTTTCTTTCCCTTTAAATTTCCTTTACGCGCGGACAAAAATCCTTTGCAATGAGCGTAAAATCCAACAGATCGTCCTCGAAGCTTCGACGAATCATTTTCATCGCCATTTTGTGTCCCATGACCCCAATTGGGTTTAAATTCTGATAAGATCCGCTGTTCAAAAGCATCGTTTTTCGCATAGGCCTGCAATACCTATTCTCGGCCAGACCTTGACCTTTAAAGAGATCAGCAAAACAAGCATGCGCGATTTTCCCGCGGGAAGTTTTCGGGGGAAATTTGTTTATTTGTAGGATTCTTTCCCCGTTAGAGGTTTTCTCCTGTCGGTTTAAGTTAAAATTGCCCATTTAACACCCAGGAGGAGCAAGGTAGGAATTGATTTTATTTTTTTTCCCTTTTTTTCACACAGTATTTTTTCCTACTCAGTAATACAAGCCTTAATCTTCTGAGCCAAAGACCTTAAGATTTCCAGGCACTACTTTGCTTAATGAGATGTGCACAAATTTAAGCTTAATTGCTCATTTCAAGAACTTGTAAGCAAATATCTGCAAAGAATTTCAATTGTGATCTCGCTACAAATGATCTTGGAGAGGGGACTGGGTGGAGGTGGGGTATAGCTGGGGTCAATTGCGCTGTTTAATTTACTAAGAATTATGCTATGTGATTCACTTTAAATTTTATGCACCACCTTTGGGCTGCCTTGACAGAGAAAACAGAGATTTACTGAATTAAAACGCACTTGTACAGGATCAAAAGACAGAAAATAATATAACTTAGTATTCATGACCCTTCAGTACCCTGTTAGCTGACAAAAGGGTTCTAATCTTAATCTTCAGGCAAAATGCCTCCCCACAAAAACCTTTTATGGAGGGACGAAGACATGGTTGCTGCCATTCAAAGTGTGATGAGTGGGCAACTTTCAATTCGCAAAGCAGCTGTTGAATTCAATGTTCCAAGATCTAGTCTTGGCGATCGCATTCATGGGAGGGTACTGCACGGAAAAAAGAACGGTCCCGATACGCTTCTCACCCCTGCTGACGAGGCCAAGCTTGCAGCTTATCTTGTAGATGTCAGCAAGCAAGGATATGGAAAGAGCAAGGAAATAATCATCTTATGGCGACCCAAATGGCTATCAAAAGAGGGAAAACGGTGAAAGGGCGTTGTTTATCTGATAAGTGGTGGCGAAATTTCCTGAAACGGCACCCACAGGTCTCCATGAGCTGTACGCAGAACTTTGGTCTTGTGAGGACCTTTCTCACAAGATCAACAATTGAAACGTTTTATCAGCGGCTCTTTGAGACGATAACGGAGAACGACTATGGATCGCTGCTTCTAAAACCACACCTTATTTTCAACTGCGACGAAAGTGGTTTCGAGTTTGA
The DNA here is from genome assembly GCA_019787425.1 of Platygyra sinensis. Classification (NCBI taxonomy): domain Eukaryota; kingdom Metazoa; phylum Cnidaria; class Anthozoa; order Scleractinia; family Merulinidae; genus Platygyra; species Platygyra sinensis. The sequence continues at coordinate 15,482 of JAHPZR010003066.1, read as the reverse complement.
CGCCATCAACAAGATTGTCGCTGCTGCAAGAGGCGCGAAACATGTACCGAGAGTTTCCAATGGTCAGCACGAAAAGGTTACTGTATTGGCGTGTGCGTCGGCAGCTGGCAATAGCATTCCGCCGATGTTCATCTTCAAAAGTCTAAGTGGCCGAGTACCGAATGGCGTTCAGGAAGGCGCTCCAAGAGGAACCTTGTTTGCTGGTCAAAAGTCCGGCTGGATCGAGAAAGATCTTTTTCTCCGATGGTTTAAGGAGTTATTCCTTAAATGTATACCTCCTGAGCGTCCCGTGCTGTTGCTGGTAGATGGCCACAAAGCGCATGTTACAGCGGAGCTGATTGAAACCGCAACAGCAAATAAAGTTCTGGTCTTCTGCCTGCCCGCGCACTCTTCGCATCTTTTGCAACCCCTGGATCTATCCCTCTTTGGACCGCTTAAAAGAGGGTGGGTGCGCGCCTGTGCTGCTTTTAGTCACGTCACCTGTGCAGTTATTAATCAGCGCAATTTCGCAAAAATCTTCAACGTAGCCTGGAGTAGCAGCGTAACTCCAGATATCATCAGAGGAGGTTCCGAAGATCTGGCATTTACCCATATGATCCCTCTGTCTTTGATTACAGCAAGCTGGCGCTAAGTATCAGTACCACGGCAACTTCGACTGAAGTGGGTCAGAGTGAGGTTCAAGCTGAGGAAACTCAACTACACAACCCCAGCAACCAGTCGCTAGTCGGCCTTCCATCCGGCTCCGGTTTTCAGCCATCCGTCCATTTGACCTCTCTCCCTGTTACTCAGACTGCTCAGTCACAGACCAGCTTCTTGACAAGTTCAACCCTCCCATCAGCTATCGGCACTGCATATCCTTGCATTCCAATACCTACGCCCTCTACTTCATCGTCGCCTTCTTCCCCTTCTCTGCTAGATACACTGGCTTCTCTTGAAGAGAGCATTGGGAGGGAGCAACAGGAAAGATTTCGCCGTCGACTCGAAAATGGCTTCGATGTCACCACCGATGAAATATACAACAGTTGGAAGGCCATGATTATGCAGATAGAGAGGCAGGAGGGAGTTTGTCCCTGTAAATCAGCGTGCTCTTGCTCCTGCCAGGGTTTAGGCTTTTGCGACTGTCTGGGTCGAGGAGTGGGTCTGCGTGACAGTATTGAGCAGTCGCCACCTGCTACTGATCCCCCCAGCAGCATCCTCAGTCCGAGAGCATATGCCATCTCCACGCCATCTGGAGACGTCATCATTGAGGAAGACCTCTGCGACATTATGCTTCGACCAGTGCGGGAGGTCAGCGAGAGGAAACGTCAAAGGAACAAAAATATCGACCCTGGAAACCAGTGCATCACGGGTAAGGTGTTTCTTGACGCTGTAAACTCTGAAAAAGAAAGAAAAAGAAGAGAAAAGGAAGAAAAGAAGAGAAAAAGAAAGAACGTGCCAGGTTGGCCGAGGAGAAGAAGAGAAAATTGGAAGAAAGAAAAGAAAAAAGGAAAAGAGAAAAAGAAGCAAAAGCTGAAAAAGCTGCCAAAAAAGGAGAAAAAAGTAAAAAGAAAAGTAAATCAAAAAAATCCAAGACTGCAGCAGACCGTTACCTGGACGAGCTATCTGCCTATACATGTACCAGTTGTGGTGTACGCTACGATCCTGACGTTGACGACCCATGGGTGACTATTGTGATGACTGGTATCACGTCCGATGTACCAGTCTGCCTGTTTTGGACGACCTGGACGACACCGTGGACTTCACTTGTGAAATGTGTGTTGAAGAAGGATTTCCTTCACACGAATACTCATGAGCTAGATTTAGTGACAGTTTGACTTTGTCGACTTGGTGGCTCCGGCTGTGAATTAAGCTGTTAACAATTTATAATAAGTTTATGTAAATTTACTGGCTTATCAGTACCGGAAACTGACTTCACTAGCTCTTGCAAGTGTTGGGCTTAAGAATGTTTGCTACTTTGTCACAGTGTTCTAGGTGTTTTCTAGAAGAAAAAAAGTAAACTTTGAACCGCTACTACAATTTGTTTTGCCATTTACCGTTTAACGGAAACCAGCTCTTAACATAAAGATTGGCCTTCCTTACGTTTACTAGATATAGGAAACAACCACCAAGTAGGTTGCTGGACGAGTAGCATTGTCAGCATTCACTGTTCAAACGTGAATAAAACAGAACTGGTGGTTTTATCAATATTGAAAAAAGTCGTTTCTTGTATACCAGGAACATGCGGGATGTAACAAAACATTTAGGTGATTGAATACTGAGACAAATAGCTTGTAATGCATGAGAAAACCTACCTCGACTCCTGTCCATGAAAAGCATGATAAAAACATGCTTTACCGTTTGTTGCAGTTTGCGCGTGCTGACGTGGCTTCACGATTCTTTCGTGCGCATAATCACAAAAAATGACAACATTATCCCCACCCTACCTCTGTTCTTTTCTTCAATGCTAAGCTTTTAATAGAGAAAGCAAACAAAATAATATTGAAAAAACCGTTTCCAAATATTATAAAACATGCAGGAAAGACAGTATTCTTTTAAAATAATTAAATATTCAAAGTGAATTTCTGATTATGCTTTCATTAACGCGCGTAATGTACTTGATGACAAACTTCCCCTCAGTACCCCAAAGCGTGGTCTAAAATGTGACAGCTCGACAGGCGACACAGAGCAGAATTATTTGGAGTTCGTATTAGGTCGATTTATTCGTTTTTTACTCAGAAAACGCTGCCGTCCGACAATAGAACTATGCGTCCGACAAAAGGTTTATGTGTCCGATATCCAGGTAAGGCCGGTCGACATTAGGTTTTTAGGGTTAGTCGTCGTGAAATAGCTTTTCGCGTGTAAATATTCAGGAAACACAAATACGATTGAACATCATTGTACCAAAAGCCCTGAACTTTTCACCGGAACAAGTAATATCTTCCGATTTGTTCTATTTTTTGTGCGATAGCGATAAACGGTAAAGTGGCCGACAATAGGTACCAATACCTGATGTTTAAAGGAATTTTCTGGACGTGGTCCCGTATTGCACGAGCTTGGAAATGGTGCATGTGCTTTTTATTCCAGTACAGAAACATGCTGTAGCCGTACATGCGAACAAGAGCTAGAGGAATTACAGGAGTTAGAATTGAAAATTCGTAAGTCTTATGTATAGATGTTAGTTGCTACCAAAGTAGATTCCATTTTCTCATTGTTTGTTTTGAAATCGTAAGTGTAAAATTCATTTCTAAATTAAGCTCAACAGCGAGAGCTTATTATTATTATTGGATTACGTTACGCTTAAAATTTTGCCTGAAGTTCAACGCATTGTGAATATATAGCCCTTTGAATTTGTTTTCCAATAAACTAGAAGACAGGCCAGATTCCAAACTATGCATATGCGTGGTATGAACTATCGATCGAATCTCAAAACAATTTGAAAGAAGCTAACTCGCTGAAATTATTTGACTGTTTTCTCATTTACGATTTCGATTTAGAGTGAATATTCTCAGTCTTTTCTCATACAAGTAGTAAAACCTACCTTAAATAACTTTACATGAACACGGCTTTGGCGATGTCTGGTCATGTCTCCATAAGCGCGTGAGTAACCTATTTAAAATTGTTTACCATTAAGTTTTCTTTTTTCTACCTTAGATAACTCATATTCAACCCTTGATGCAAGCACCATAGGAATACTGACAACTAGCACTCCAAAAGCCGAACGTACGTCCACTGGAAAGTGGATCCGTGAAGAAGTACTCTGTCTTCTTCAGTTGTATAAAGAGCACCAAGACGACTTGAGGGATCCAAAACAGAAAAAGAGAATGGTGTGGGAAGAAATCTCACAAAAAATGATCCGGCAGGGTTACAACTATTCCTCAACAAAATGCGAAGTCAAATTTAAAAACTTAAAGCAAAAATACACAAAGACAGTAGACCATAATAACCAAACAGGTAACGAGCATAAAACCTGCTCTTATTATGAGGAAATGGAAGAAATTTTTGCTCTAAGCCCATTTGTGACCCCAGTCTCAGAATGCTCTAGTATGGAAGGGAATAAAAAACCTTCTCCATCAAAAACATTGGCAGAATATCCAACAAAAGAAAATGAAGAGGGGGCAAAGCCTAAAGAAAAAAAAGGAAAAAACGAAAAGAAAAGGAAAGTAGATGTTATAGAGGTCATGAGAGAATATCAAGAAGAAATGAAAAAGGAGGAGGAGGAGCGAATGCGGAAGTGTGAAGAAATGCACAATGATAAAATGAGACGTTTTGACGGGTGTAGACAAAACGTGGGGTAGGCCATGGCCTACGCCATGGCCTACCCTGTGGCCTACTCTATGGCCTACCGGTGGTCAAATTAATTAAAAAAAAAAAAAACGCAGAGCATTGCCGCAAATCATTGAACGTTAGGACTGTCTCACCAACGAGATTCTTCTGCTGTTTTGGCGGCCACGGTTTGATCAGCATTAACCTACTGATAGAATAAGGAATGGAGGAGCAGGATGCCGGATAAACTCAACCTTGGGCAAACATCATCACTACTAGTGTGACCATCGCGTGACAGTAGGGAAAACCAGCAGTCGTTGTGGACTGGGTTCCAGTTTCGTTTGGAAACACGCGGAAGATGTCTGAGGATGGCTCGGACGTGAGGTATGTAAAATAAAACCTATTCCTGTTTTAACGAGTGTGAAATAATGTAGTAAGTCTAAACCCGCCGGTACTGTCTACGATATTAAACAAATTTCGTTTGAAGCTTTCAAATACTGAAACAGTTTTGCGCTTCCATCGCTTCGGTCGTCCGTAGTGTATTAATTACATCTCTTGGTCCGAGTATAAATGTTAATTCTCACACATTTTTGAAATGAAAAACTGATTTTGTTGAATTCCTTGCTATTTCACCGAAACGATAATTCTGGAAAGTTTGGTCGGAGTGCTTTCTCTTTCCGTGAATCGACATAATCAAATGCACAAAGTATCGTGGGAACACTGAGCAGTGATTGGTTTTAACTTATTTGCATATTTTTGAGCAAATACTGAACACTTCTACCGGGTTACATTTGAACGCTTGGTTTCAAAATGTTATATGCAAGACATTCGTGAGAAAAGGTTACAAATAAAACTATTATCCTACTTATGTAGTGTGGAGGAGATAGTGGCGCGATTTGACGATCTTGAATCTCCAAAGAAAAAAGGCAGCGGCAACCAAAAGCAGGGAAAAGTGAAGTAAGTAACTCTGAATCTTTATATCGAAGTTTTATTCAGCATGCACTCACAGGCACCCTAAGCGCACTGTAAGTGTTGCTTAATAGTCCTATATAGCTTGGTTTGTTTTCAGGGCAGGGGGAGAGATACTTTGTTATGATAGACGAATAGTTCTTAAGTTACACATTGTGCCTTCCACTCCACTCAAGCAAGATATAGGGTTAAGTGGTTTGGTCTTCATCGGTTTACAGGTATGCCCGTCATTTACCCTTTTCTGACTCAAGCTCAGGTGATGAACAAGAGGTTTCTAAACACTACAAAGGAAACGTGCTACTTCCGATGGTGCCATTGGCGATTGTTGATGACTTTAGCAATAATGGAGTGGTACCGTTTGTTATGAATGCAAGAAATTCCTACCCTGAATTAATTGCTAAAATGCACCCAACTCGCGTCGAAAAGAATGCTTGCTTCCTGGTGGATCTTGATGAACTTCAGGATCCAGAGGATTTACTGTCAGATGACCTTGGTTCCTGGGACCAGAGCAAAACAGCAATGAAAAAGTACCTCTTAGCTTGGAAGGACGGTCTTGTGACGAAAATAACAAAGGTTCCTGAAGACCGCGAAGACGGGCATTGTGTATATCGAAGAACATTTATCAACAAAAGTGATAATTCCCTTCGGAAGACCATTGTGAACGTTGTTCTTCCCGACTTTCAACACCACAACTTGGTCTTTGTGCGTTACTACTTCGAGGGAACGCCAGAGCATCGGATAGAGTTAAAGGCTCATGGAAATGCCAAGACCGGTTGTATACCCTACCTCAGAACGTACAGGAGCACAGTGGCAAAGATGAAGGATGCTGTAAGCAGAAACAAGGCTGGATTGAAGAGAGTCATTTACCAAGTGGAAGAAGATGTTGGGGGCCTTGAAAACTGCAAATCTGGTGGTCAGTTACCCCGCAATGAAAGACAAGCCAAGTATCTAAAAGCAGAGTGTCAGTCAAGCAAAGCTGTAAAGGATCCCATTTTTCAAATCACTCAAAGGATGAAAGAACAGTCACAAACGGGACAAAAATTCATCCGGGCATACTCACTAGATGACGATTCCCCAAAGGTCATTTTGTTTACTGACGAACAGTTAGCAGATATTGCTAATTTCTGTTGCAATGATGTCCACGGCCACAAGTCTATCCTTTACACCGACGTTACCTTCCAACTTGGGCCGTTCTTTGTGCTTACAACGTCGTATCGAAACACCACACTGTACTCAAAACGCTCCAGCCCCCCAGTATGTCCAATTCTATTAGGGCCTATAATGCTGTGTATGCTGAAGGACAAAGCCACCTATCTTGCCCTATTCCAGAGGATGACAGCTAAGGTGCCTGGGTTGAAAGTCTTTCTACAAGCATATTGCAGTGATGGAGAGAAGCCACTGCGCCAAGCCTTGGGCCAAGAGTTCGAGAGGTCTGTTGCATTTCTTTGTAAGAACCACGTTAAGCAAAATATTCAAGACAAATGTTTCAAATTAAAGATTTCCCAGGCGGTCACCAGTGTCATTGTCAACGACATCTTTGGCTCTGAAGGCCTTGTGTACGCCTCCAATGGACGTCTCTACAGAAGCAAGCTGGAGGAACTCAAACAGAAGTGGGACGACATGGAAGTAGCAGATACCAGAAGAGAAGCGCGATTTTCATCATATTTTCTCAAGTTCAAAGCAGACGAAATTTGGAATCACGTGAGTGCGAAAGTCTCAAATGATGCAGGATTTGGTGACGAGGTACAAGTTAACAATGTCTCTGAATCTGGCAATGCAGTAATGAAGCGCTGGCAAAATTTTGAATCAAAGGACATGTGTACATTTGTCGATGATGTCAAAGAGTTGGTTGACAAACAACGAAGTGACGTACGAAGAGCTTTCCTGGGTCTCCATAGTCCATACATTGTGCGACCAGAATATCAAGATCATGTGCAATCATGTGACATCTTGGATGCTACTCCAAATGTGCGTGGCAACATCATCGAGTCTGTCAATGTTGTTGTTGACCCAGTGAGGTACAAGCAGGTGTTCAGTTATCAAACAACCCCGATGTTGCCCCTTGGCGTATTCGAGGACGAAGTCGAAACTAGTGAAGACATTGAAGGGGACATTCTTCCATGTGAGGTGCAAAGTACCCCATCAACTTGTGGAGTTAAGGAAGAAGAAATAATGAGATCAATGCCGTCAAACGAGGCAGGAAAAAGGGCACCTGGCTGTTCGGTAATGGAATGCCTTGAGGGTCTCCTTGACACTTTTACTGGGAAAGATATCAAAGCTCTTGCAGACAAGGCAACCAAGCTTCAAAGTGATGATGCAATTCGCAAAGGCTTTGATGATGACACGTACTTTGTCAAGAGTACTTCTACATCTCAGCCACACGTGGTCAAAAGGGTGACAGGATCTCGTGATGGAGCTGGTTACTCATGCGACAAAGAGTGCCTTGGATTTGTTTCGCGGAAAATATGTGCGCACTCCGTGGCTGTGGCTCATTACATCAACAAGTTAAAGCAGTTTGTTTCTTGGTTCAAGAACACAAGACGCAGTGCAGACAATCTCACGGCGTTGACAACCTTTTCCGTTAACAGAGCAGCAGGAAAGAAGAATCCAAATCATCAGACCAGACGACGCAAGAAGTCACCTGATGCAATGAAATCAATGGCATCGTGCAGGAACACACTTGGTGATGCTCTGGCCAACACTGTGACGGCACAAGAATACTCAGCTATTGCCACATCAGATTTGCGCTTGACCATAAGGAAAAACAGACCTCCAAAGCCCTCTGTTAGTCCCACAACATCCACACCCTTCCAGTTAATCGAAATCAAAGGGAAAGTACGCAAATGTGCAGGCTGTGGAGGAGAATTGAAGGATGGCCCTGATCAGTACACCAAGGGTGACTTAGACGAGCTGATCTGTGTCCGCCACAAGGAGCATGATTATGTCTGGATTGAAGGGCACAAACTCTATAAGAAGACATTTGAGAACAAACATTTTCATGTGTTTTGCAATTGCTTAATAGGACGGAATCCTGGCTTTGACTTTACCCATGTTCAGATGTCTATCCCTTACACTCTCACTGCCTCTCAACTCAGCTTTGTTAAGGATAGGTTGAATGACTTTTCCTGTTGATACTTTAAACCGTGGACTTCCATGGGGTGACAAGAATCACTACGTACTGTTTTCATTTATTGTGAAAACATTCCACATGATTGAACAGGTCAACCTAGTATAAATAATGTAAGACAAAGTTTTCAAAACTTGTAAACCCTGTTTAGAATTGATATTTTGCAAGGCAAGTTCAAAGTTTTAGTTTCATGATAATCATTATCATTAGTAATAATAATCATCCCAACAACTTTCTAATTAAGAGAGGAAATGCTTAAACTACTTACTTATAGTGATGAAAGCTAATTTACCTCAATAATGAATGATATATTTAGATTTTTCATAATCCTAGCAGTTCATAGATTTTTGAAATATGTCTCCAAAACATTAATAAATACCCCCCTCGCCACCACTGACATCAAGACAATACAAAGCAGTTCAGCAATGTACAGAAGTCACGATGTCACCTGTTTTTGAGACAAGCCATTATTGCTTAAATGAAACAAAATTTGCATTTCCATGTACATGTGTTTATATTCCAGATATTCTTTGCCTGAGTAAGGTGATGATTAACATCAGCTTTGCTTTAGTTCCAGTTTTAGTAAGGTTATTACCTGCATGAAATACAGTGCAGGAAAACAAAGATATAGTCTAGTTGAAAAGATTCATGACTCAAAACACTTGTCAGACTATGCTCATGATGTCAACTGCAATTATACTGGGACAAGCCAGCATTTCAGTCGAAATTTAGGATGTTTATTTTCTAGTTAAGATAAAAGAAAAGAAAATATTAAACAGATTGTTTCATTTGTCAATTACTCTGTGTGATATATCTTTTTGACACTATGTCCTGCAATATATAGCGTCCCAAATGAACTTTCTGATGTACAGAAAACAGCTCACTACACCACTTGTGTTGATATGCCACCAGATTTCAATAGGCCATTCTCGATATATTACAATTCTAACATGGCTCCAAGGCTTGGGGGAATAAAACAAAATAAATTAATTATTTATCCCTCAACCTCCATGTGATTTCTTTTGTTTTATTTCCCTAAGCCTCGGAGCCAAGTTAGAATTTAAATATATCGAAAATGGTCTATTGTGAAATCACGGTTTATAAAGGCCATGTCTGCGTGTCCCCCGATGCGTGTTACAAATTCAATAGTGTACAGCACTCTAAAAGGGATACTTGAGAAATTGTCCTGGAACGTACTGTTTGCGTTATCTTACCTGCAGATGTTGTCCTATACATTGCCGTTCATTATGTGTTTTATGCCGGTATGGATCGTGGAGCCGCCATTTTAGTGTCCTCAGCGACCACGCAATTTTCGGTCCCCCGAGAGGGGGGGGGGGGGACTTAGTATTGCGAAGGGCCCTGTAACCCTGAAAAAAGGACACCCTGTTTCAGGTCCAACCCGAAAAATGACTCACTATTCAACGGAAAATTAAAATCTAAGAATAGTGTGAACGGGTGGCCTTAGTTTCATTTCTGTAACATTAAAAGTTAACCGAAAGTTCAGTTTTACATTTGTTTTCTTGATACGCACAGCAATTTTAGCTGATACAATTTAGGCATCCTCACTAAGGATCGCACCGGGAACAAAAAACAGGGGCAAAAATGATACCTTTTCTGTATTTATGGATCGAGAACCTTAAAACTGCACCCTTTTCCTTGATTCCCGCGGCACATACCCGTATATGAGAATACAGTGTCTACCCCCTCCCCCCCCCCACTCCGTGTCAGTCTTTCCCTTCGATCCTAACGTGCCGTTATGTTTGTGTGCTTTTATGAGGAAGACGTCGAAGACAGCGAGAAATAGGATGTTTCAAGGCTGAGTTCAGTAAGATTTGTACTGTTTCGTTCCCAATCGTGTTCGTGACTGTTTTTAGGATACCGTTATATGAGGAATAGAATTTTTTGCCAGCCTATCAGTTCCAGTCTTTTACTGATATTATGTTGAGGTTTTAAAAATCTGACCACCGGTAGGCCATAGAGTAGGCCACAGGGTAGGCCATGGCCTACCCCACGTTTTGTCCACACCCCGTTTTGACCATCTGTTGGACCTATATGAGAAAGAAATTTCTAAGTAGGGGCTACTTTTGGAAAAAAAAGGGGCACCCTGTTAGCATTATTTATTGTACACAACACATTTGTACTTAATAATCTTTAGTTCAGTTTTTTGCTTCAGATCTGAAATTTGTTCCCATTTAACTAGTTTCTATTTTCTCACAACTAAACAAGTAAGACTTTGAGCTCACTTGAAACAAATAAATTAAAATAATTAATTGTCTTGCTTTGAACATGAGTGGAGCATTTAGGGATGTTGTAGTATACATTAGTATTTGCAAGGCTGTTGCAATTTCACACGTTCAAGCTTATTTTTCTCTACTCCCACTGTGGGTCATGTAAAGAGTGGAGAGTGACAATGAAATTGTTGACTCGTAAGGGATCAATCATATTAAGGGAGGGAGGGCTGGTGCAAACGGATGGAGGCTATATTGAAATTCTCCTGTACAACCATAAATATTTATTTGAAATTGCACTCTTGCTATTTATATCTCTGCAATATATCACAACATATGTCTAGTGCTTACATTAGAACCTGTATTTAACGGCCACCCATTAAGCAGCCACTCCCCTGTAAGCGGCCAGTTGTCAAAGTCCCAAAAATATTGCCAGGATATAATTATTAATAAAACCCTTATTAAGCAGCCATGGCCACCCTTCGGATCTCCTGATGAGGATATCATCTATTGTTTTTACCTCTATTAAGCGGCCTCTTGCTTTCAACAACCTTATGACAGATAGGAGTTTGAGATAAGAAGATAATAACATAAAAGTATTCAAACACACAGTCTTTTTGACTTGATTCGGTTGTGACTAAGCTAAGTAATGATCTCTTTATTTTTATGGGAATAAAGGAGATATTACCAGCATGCCTTATGCTAATTTCACACAAGCCCTTAATAAGTGGCCAAGCTCTGTTAAGCGGCCATTTACCATTCCCCAAAGGTGGCTGCTTAATACGGGTTCAACTGTATAACCTTGCAAACAGAGGCCTTCCTATACAGTGCCCTTAGGCTGCTGAGTATATAATTAAATTTACACATGATGATAAGTTACAGGATCAATTATCTATGAACAAAATACCCTGGCTTCAGAAGTTTAAAATTTTCAATTGCTCTTGCATAATTTCTTCATATCTTTTCGGGAATCTCTTAAAAGCAAATTGCTTTTATCATGCTTGAATAACCATGAGAATTATTAAAATTTAACACACCATTTCCATGATCTCCGCTCTCTTCTGCACAGCCTCCTCGGGATCTCCAAAAATGTTCTCAAAGTCATTGATTTCATTCTCATGCTGTGGATCTAGAAAATCATCTACATCATCTTCGTTCAACATGCAGAAATTGTGCAGAACACATGCAGCAATGACTATGAGTGGAATGTCTTCAACTAAATCAAGATCCATAAAAACCTTAAGTTTACGAAACCTCCCCTTCAAGAGACCAATAGTGTGCTCCACCTTTATTCGTTTGCTGGAGAGAATAAAGTTAAAACGATTCTGCTCTCTACTCAGTCTACCATTGTCTTTAAAACCAGTTATAAGCCAAGTTTTTAGTGGGTAGGCCCTATCACCAATGATGTATGAATCCCCAGGAAACATGTCACTTTCATGGTTTTCCGAGGCTTTATACAACGGAGAATTTCGCAAAACACGTGCGTCGTGCACTGACCCTGGGAATGCACAGTACACATCCGTAAAAAGTCTGTCACAGTCGCAAACAGCTTGCAGCTGAAGGGAGTGGAATTTTTTACGATTAACATACTGTTCGGGATGCACTCTGGGGGCCTTGATGGGAATATGTGTCCCATCGACAATGCCAAGACACCGAGGCAAACCGTTATTTTGCTCAAACTTCTGCATGATTTCTACAGCTCGTTCTCCTTGTGGCCATTGAATGAAGGTCTTCGCACAATTGTCGACAAGTGCACTGCAAACTCTCCTCACAATGCGGTATACTGAAGATTTTGTGACATTAAAGCGATCAGACACCGATCGTAAACACTCTGGATTACCCAGCACCCAGAGAGTTAAAAGTAATTGTTTTTCTACACTAACTGGTGGTCTTCCTCTCCTGTGCACTGTTGGTATTCCAGGGCAAGCTCCAAGCAGCCTGGTCACCGTTTCTGCACTTTGTCTTGACAGGCGAAAATGAGATCGGAAAACTGAATCTGTGTAACTAGGGACAACTTGCTCGGCATAGCCAATAATTCTAACAGCTGGTTGCCTTTCTTTGTTTTTGTTCGACACTGACATCAACAGAAAAATGCCGTCGTCAATAGATTCTGCGAGCTGGTATCCATCGTCGTCGACTAAATCAAGGAAAGCATTGAAAATTGCCAGCCTTCGAATGCCCGCCATTTTGTTTTCAATATCCGCGGAACACTAGAGACGAGGCAGGAGGACTAGGGACGAGGTGGGAATCGGCAAGAAAAATCGTACTTCGGATTTCGTGTTTCATTTTGTACACTGAATCCCTAAAATCTCGATTTTGTAATCCGAATCCGGATTTGCTAAAAGGAACGCACCCCTTGTTTGTTTGTTATGCTTGAATGAGATTTCGTCACATGACATCGTTTTGCTTACTAAATGAATGTCAAAGCATTTCCGGTTCCGCTATTTCTAACAAACCTGCGCGGCTCGGCTTCGAACCAGCTTCGAACAATGCATCAAAATCTAAAATTTAAGGCCATAAAATTGTGCGATTTCAAAATGGATTTAATAAAGTGGTAATTGAACTTCGTGTCGTGCAATTTTGGCCTGAAATCATACTTGTGATTTCAAATCGAACTCGCGCTGCGTGCTCGTTCGATTTTGAAATCACGCGTATGATTTCAGACCAAATTACACTCCACTCAGTTCAATTACCATTATAAACCTGATCAAATGATTTCAGATATAGCCTGCTAGATTGAAGTCGTAAACCACAATCACTAACCTGGAAATTGTTGGCAACATCTCGATGAATTCTTACAATCCAGCTTTCCTTTGCATATTTGTCGACTGGAAAGCGATGGAAGGTAATTCGTAATTTATCTTTTGATCTGTTATTTGAGCACAAGGGCACACTACAATGATCCTTGTTTGGCATGATTAGCTGCAAACCTCAGATTAGACACGCATCGCCTCGACTTCATGCCTAAAGCACATACGTCATATCCAATATGGCCGCCGTGTGACAAGGGTGAATGCCCACATGAAGTCAGCGTCATAGGGGTGCTTAGGACATGTAAGGTTCTAGTCCATGGTGGGGAGGGTGGACAGGGGAAATTAAAAAAATTCCATTTCGCATGGAGGAGAAGGGGTTGTGAAATGGCATGTTGCATTCCAGCACTTTTCTATCACTTGCTCAAGACACATTTCTGAGACTCTAGCTAGGAAATCTCTCTGTCAATCAATAATTTTTTTCTTTTGTTACCTGTTTATTTGGCCATTCGTTGCACCATTATACATAGTCACTAGCAATTTGACTGTAAATCTTCATGTCAAACTTAAACTGATTTCAAATGTCATGTTCGGTAGCATTTCAATTATCAACAATATTTTGAAATTTTCTGTGAATATGATTGCACTGAGTTTATTTTTCCACTGTTGTCCTTTTCCAATTCATCATGTTGTGGACTAATCCATAGCTACCGGTATGTAAAGTGGATTTTCCACTTTTAACTAGCTCCAAAGTTGAGTGGATTAATATGATTAATTAAACCGCTCATTACTTGGGACATAATGAATTGACAGATGATAACAAGGGAAAGCCTGTAGCTTTCCAGACAGAGTTTGTGATTGGCTCAGCAAACAATAGATGAATGAATTAAACAATGCCCCCAGCGCTTGAAACAATAGGAGCTACAGGATAAGAGAACGAATCAAAATACAGGTCTGGAAGAGGTACAGGACTACTGGATAACAAGACTAGTGGTAAAAAAAAGCAGCCAAAAATATTAACTACCCGTACCGCTACAAAGACTTTCACTTTTTCTTTTTTAGTTGGAAAAGGTCCAATGAGGTGAGACGATGTCAGCGACTAGCTAGAAATAAGAGAAAACGGGCACAAAAAAAGCAACTGAAGAAAAATGCTCTGGTAGAGTTAGTGCAAGAAAAAGGCAAAAGACAGGCAACAGAAGAAAAATTGTTTCTTGCCGAAAAAAACAAGGAGAAATTTTTCCAGATGTGGCGCCAAACAGAGCGTGAAAAAGAACAATTACTTAGGTCCAAGATGACTAAGGACAAGAAATCAACCAATAACCGGTTTATTTCAAGTAACTCATCAAAGAATGCTGTTGCTATGGAATCATTACGGGAGATTCCGAGGAAAATGATGAATCTGGAAAATGATTCCAAAGATTTAACCCTGGGTGAGGGAAAATTTGGCAAAGTAACACTTGCCTCTTATCGAGGAACACCTGTTGCTGTCAAGCAATTTAATGCTGATGTTTTGCTTAAAGAAATTGAACACGAGGCAAAAATTATTAACTCATTTAACCACTTAAGTCTTCCAGTTCTGTTTGGAATTTCATGTAAGGACAAACGTTATCTTATGGTGTTGCAATTCTATGGAGTAGCAGGAAAAGCATTGACTTTAAAAGACTGTTTTCAGCCTCCCTCTGTGCTACTGAAAACTTTGAATTGGTTGAATGCAGTGATACAGCTCTGCGATGCACTGAGATATATTCACAATAAGAAGATTTTGCACAATGACATAAAATCTGATAACATTGTGATGGTCAAAGAGGAAAACAAAGAAATCCTTTACTCCCCTATTTTGGTGGACTTTGGCAAAGCTAAGAATATGTCAGCAGTTCAAAAAAATAGGTCCGCAATGCGTACGTGTGTGGGATTTCAGTGGAATAATCATTGATGAGTAGCTTTACAGTAAAAATGCTCAATACATTTGGTCAATGTTATTAGCGTATAGAACGTCGAGTAAAGATTCCGGAAGAATAGCCAACCTGGCAGGACGAGGGAAAACGACGTAGGGGAGAAAGGATGTTTGGACTTCTAAGTTTCGAGGAATTTACGGGTGGACCCACTATTTGTCAGAATAATCCGTTGCGGACGATCCAATGAATAATGGTAACAAGTTTTTCCAAA
>JAHPZR010003061.1:0-22166 GCA_019787425.1 Platygyra sinensis | reverse complement strand
GGGAGGCGCGGTGGCCTCATGGTTAGTGCGCTCGTCTCCAGATCGAGTGGTCCGGGTTCGAGCCCTGGCCGGAGACATTGTGTTGTGTTCTTGGGCAAGACACTTTACTCTCACAGTGCCCCTCTCCACCCAGGTGGTATAAATGGGTACCGGCGAATTTAAAGCTGGGGGGTAACCCTGCGATGGACTAGCATCCCATCCAGGGGGGAGTAGAAGTACTCTCAGTCGCTTCATGCTAAGGAAACCGGGATAAGCTCCGGCCTGATGGGCCACTTGGCTCGTATGCAGACTTTACCTACCTACCCTACCTACCATCGTTTTATTGAAGTCTACCACTGAAGTTGAATGCAAGCAGTCCCTACCTTTACCTTTTTAACTACCAGTAAGTAAAACCCAAATGATACAGACTGAAAGGCACCGAATCAAAAGATGTAATTTTCATAAACTTCCCTGAGTTTGCTATTAATTATCCTGACTCTTTGCTGTCCTATGGCAACCTTCACCCTTAAATTCAAATACTAAATCATTATTTTTTGTGGCCCAAATGACCAATTGGTCAATATTACAAATACACGACTCGACGAAGACTCATTTAACACTGTCAACTCGTTCCCAAAATCTATTTTCTTCTTCCGAGTCGACTTAAATTCCAGTTTGCTTAGTTTCAGCACGATTCTATCGGTAGAACTTATACCAAGCTTCACACACGATTAACATCAAAGACATAAGCTTAAACCAGTCTTCAAAATAAAATCAGATCATTGTACGACAAGAAACGCTTACCTTAGACCTCAGGTCGCAGCAAATTTCTGTTAGAACAGTTGTTGTTTGCGAAACGTCTGCAAAGTTTCTGCTCATTTCATATTCCTCTTCATTCAATGTTACTCCAGTTATTGCCAGAACGTTTGAAAGAACAGTGTATAATATTTTTAACAAGAAGTGCCTGGAGGGATATCTGAACAATTCTCAATTTGCGTACCGTTCAGGTGGAAGTTGTGTAAACGCTCTGTTGAAAATGCAGCATACATTTCTTGCGGCATTGGATAAACGGGACACCTTAGCGGTGAGAATGTTTACAATGGATTTCTCTAAAGCCTTTGATAACGTTAAACACAACCTCCTAGTTGAAAAGCTGAAAAATAGTCCATTTGATTCATTCATTGTTAACTGGTATGCCAACTTTCTCGAAGACAGAAAACAAAGGGTGATCTTTAATAATTTGACATGCCAGTGGAAAATTGTTAACAAGGGAACAACACAGGGAAGTGTCTGTGGCCCATATCTTTTCAACATATTTTTGAATGACCTCGAGATAGACGGGTACAAAGATATATCCTTGTTTAAATATGCAGACGATACAACCATCTTAGTCACGATTTCTAAAGATTCCCCGGATATATCTGACATTGCCTTGTCCAAGTGTATGGATTGGACTCTTGCAAATGACATGTATTGTAACACTAGTAAATGTAAGGAGCTAATTATGCGTAAGAGAGGCAATTCAATAGTCTACCCAATGTCTCACAATATCAAACAATATAATAACATTTCTTTATTAGGAGTCACGATTCAAGGTAATTGTAAGTTTGGCTTGCATGTCAAGGCCAAGCTCCATGAAGCTAACAAGTGTTTATTTGTCATCAGAAGCCTACGTAAAGATGGATACACACAAGATGAAATAGACCATCTCTTTAATTCAATTGTAATCCCTAAGTAATTATACGGTCTTTCAGTTTATGCTGCAAGTGTCTCCGAACTTACTGTTATACAAAGGTTTTTAAAAAGATGCTTTAAGAGGCGTTATACGTCGGTCTATTATAATATATATGATCTTTTGGAGAAAAGTGACAGACGCCTTTTTTATAACCTCCAACGCGATGACCATCCATTGAAAAGCTTGCTCCCAAAGTACAAAGACGATACTGTAAACCTTCGAAGGAAATCCATTGTCAGGCCCAGTATTAACACTGAACGTTATAAAAATAGCTTTTTTAATAGATTAATTTTTGAATATAATCTAGCTGTGTAAATATCCCATATGTATTTTAATCAATTTAATTGTTTTTATTCATCTTAATCATAGTAACTTTTTCTATCTATATATTTTCACTGTAACATCAGATATGTAATTTTATCGGATGCTTATAATAAAGACGTATTATTATTATTATTATTATTATTATTATTATTATTATTATTATTATTATTATTATTATTATTATTATTATTATTCGGCATACAAATAAAGGACATATATTCTGTGTTTAGGGACTCGTTTTGGCCGCGTCAAGTAGGAAGAACAGCAACAAAACTATCCTATGTAACTCAAAACTCACTCCACTATCCACTCCACTTCATTGCCAGTCGGCGCCATTTTGAATGTTATTTTTTTAAGAGCCCGCATTACGTACCACCAGGAATCCGCTGGGAAGATCCCAACGGAGTGGGGGATGGGCAGCACCTTAACTTTCTCCCAGGCCTCACTCATTTCGTTTCAAGAAAAAACATCGATGTCCTCCTAAACCAATTAAAATTTGAAAAACCTGATAACGTCTTCATTAAGGCGGGGGTACACCCGAAAGCCGTATTTCGGCTGGGTTTTATGTTTTTAATGCACATATCTCGTTTACGTTTCAAGCAATCAATAATCTCTATGCTCATTTCACATATCTATGTTTTGGGTCGTTTTGTAAATTTTTTGGTGATTTTTAGGTGTATTTAGAGATAAATAGTTTTTCTCAAAGGATTAGTAAAATTTATGGAAATAGGAAATTTGGAAGATTTGGTGTTGTTTTAAAATTAGAGTTTGAAGTTAAAAATAGGTATATACACTCCAAACAGTTGCCCAACAACCTAGGGTGCCATTGTGCGGTCGGGCAACTGTCTGGTGGTGTTCCAAAACCCTTTTTTTCCCTTTCAACCTCTCCTTAAACTTACCAAAATTTCACTGAAATTCAGGTGAACCCCCGCCTTAAGGGCATAGACTTAGGCCTTTGGCAGAATTTTCTTTCGTTGCTTGCTCAAATGGTCGTTGAGCAGGAAGCTGACAAACTTTTCAGTTAGATTTTCTACTGCCGCACATTTTTAGGAAAAAGTAATCATGGCCATTTTCTAAAACACTATTTATTAAACTACAACTTCGCTTAAAAATATTCTTGGAGAAAGGTTCTAGTAAACTTTTAGAACAAATATTAAAATTTGGTCCGTTCTGGTCACGTGACCGATGACGTCACAGCATTAAAAAAAACAAAAATGTATATTTCCTAAAAATACCTACCCACATCCAAAGTTTTGTTTCCTCGCTATTAAAGCAACGCGAGATAGTACTTGTACCCAGACTCCCACTTTTTGAAAATTGTACAAAGCTCCCTTAATATTTATATTTTGTTCCGTACCCGGGCAGTCCGAAATGGCTCACACCATTGTGCTTTAAACCACGTTGACTGCTTTTTCAATAACAAAATAATTTCGTCACAGTGAGCAAAAACGCACTTCAGCGCAAAGTCACGTGACCCATGACGTCGTCGCCCTTAGTCTTGTACAATAATTAGTTTATGGTAAGACTTATTTCTAGACAACGTGGGGGTGTTGCTGCCCTCAAACTGACGAAGTTATTTGAGATTGACGATTTTCCAGCTGCAAAGGATTCTGGGAAGGTTCTTATTATAATTATATATTGTTATTTAATTATTATTATTACTATTATTATTATTATTACTATTATTACTATTATTATTATTATTATTACTATTATTATTATTATTATTATTATTATCAACAATAACTCAAATGTTCTTTTAGCCATTCTTTTTAATCTTGTAATTTATTGTGATGTTTTAATAAAGTATTATTATTATTATTATTATTATTATTATTATTATTATTATTATTATTATTATTATTATTATTAGTAATTGTAATTGTAATTGCACGAATTGGACACTCCCCTTGGGGCTTTTCAGGACCAATTTTACAATATTATTATTATTATTGAGAACAACCTCGCGAGGTGTGTCCAAATTTTCGGAAATTTTAAGTCTTACCAGTTATTTCAGATCTCAAATCGATGGAATGGTTTGCTTTGTAGAAATTCAATAATTTCGGAAATTAAGGCTGAATTGAAAACTCTCCTGGTTCTTCAAATTCTTAATTGTGGACATCTATTCAAAATAACTATCCTTAAATGAGGTATTGCTTTCTTCCCATGCTTGCATTCTAGCGTGCCAGTACCGGCGCGAGTGTTGCTCAGCCACAGGCGTTGGAAAGCCAGCCATAAAACTTGTAATGCAACCTCAGAAAAATGGCAAGAATGTATTCAAAAATACTCTGCGTATTTCGTGCTCCTCAATTATTTTTCCCTTCCAAAGAATATTTTCGTTCAGATTTTAAACAGTCCAGTACATTCCAGCGACAAAAGGATTTTGTGTGTATTATGCGCCTCATTAGCATATAGGGAACGGGCTATACAAGTCCATCTAATGCTGGAAAATTGTATCTGTTATAAGCAAAATTTTAGAACGAATTTTAAAAACGGTAAAGTTCAAATGACCAGTTCTTAAGAAAAAGGTGAGCACTACATGAGCAAACTTTTACTGGCTCTATTCCTCCACCAAATCCTTCAATAAATCTTTAAATCCGGTTAAAAGAGACCCTGTTTGTTCCATTTGCATCTTTTGATTCTCTTGGAACATTTTCATGGACTTTTCAAATCTCTCATTTTCTTGTTTAAGACTTTTCTCCCACATTTCTTTGAATTTACTCAAGCCATCTGTGCCATTAGCCTCGTCACTTTTTCCTCGTTTCCTCTTTCTTGATTCCTTACCACGCACTTCTTTGCAGCCAAGTTTCACGCCAGCACTTGTTGAAGGTCGGTCCTCGTTTTCCAAACTGGTGGCACCTGCAGCACTTTCCTCCCTTTCCTTTGCCCCAGAAGAAATGATTTGCGGGGTATTGTGGCCATCCAATGCACTTGGCATGAAAGAAGAACTTTCAATTTCCATCTTGGCGGGATCTCATCTTGTGTGAGATCTTGCTAGCACCTGAAAGCGACCATTCGGCTGGAAGCCTGTCTATTTCTCAGAGAAGAGGAATAATTTCCCTTATCCCAAAAAAATTTAAGGACAAAACTATTCTGGTGAACCTGAGACCGATATCACTTTTAAATGTAGACTATAATATTCTCACCAAAACCATGGCAAAAAGACTCGAGAAAGTGCTTCCCAAACCGGTTATGTCAAAGGCCGTTTTATTGTATATATAGCGAGAATTTTAGGCAATAAACTTTGCAAATAGAATTCTATATGTGCTCTATTTCACCGGTGAAAAAAGCGATACGTCCAATCAGGTTTGCGTATAGCGTTCTTTACATGTGAAAAATATAACCAATCACCATTCATCATAGAATCACTAAGCCAATCAGAGTTAAGCACTCTAATGGCTTCCGAGAAGCGCGGGCTTGAAATCAGCGTCCGCAGAGCGTCCGCTTGAAGTTTGCATCTCGATAACATGGCTTCGGTTCCCGTTTTACTTCACTTTCGGAAAAACAGCAATGGAAT
The DNA here is from genome assembly GCA_019787425.1 of Platygyra sinensis. Classification (NCBI taxonomy): domain Eukaryota; kingdom Metazoa; phylum Cnidaria; class Anthozoa; order Scleractinia; family Merulinidae; genus Platygyra; species Platygyra sinensis. Next base: position 16,611 of record JAHPZR010003061.1, on the reverse strand, counting down.
ATATCTAACAAATATCTTGAGCGCTAGAACTTCAGTTTGAGAATCAATGGCCATTCAAGAAACCGAGGAAGTAAATTTAACATCAGAAAGCCAACAACATTCAAGGAGGAACATTCAAATTTAAACAGTGTAAGTCAACAGAGTCCGAATTTGTCTTTGCACAGCGCGAAACGTTGCCATGACATGATTGAATCTGACAGTAATTATGGACAAACGAAAAGATTTCTCACTATGTATTTACGAATTCTCCCCTATTATATTTAAGCTTGTGTAGGCTCGTTGTACGCCTATATCTGGACTGGAAAGCGGATTTGTTTTTCATTACGCTCGGTCATTCATTACGTTCGCAACGTTCTGCATGTAAACTTATGGTGCCGGAGAAAAACTAAAACTGATTTAATGGTTGTGTTTAATTCTCGTTATATATACAATAAACAGATTACAGCATAGAAAGTGCTTTGTACGGATTTTTATTCACTCGTTGCAAAACTTTGAAAACTCACTCGTTCGCTGCGCTCACTCGTTCGTTTTGCAAAGTTTTGCAACTCGTGAATAAAAATCCGTACGTCGCACTTTCTATGAAGTAATCTATTTATATTGGTGAAAATATTCGTTTAATACAGGATGTTATACATTTCACAAACCTAACTAACCAAAAAGGCATAGCTATTTTCCTCGATTTCAAAAAAGCGTTTGAGTCAGTTGAGTGGTCTTACCTCAACGCCGCTATTGAACTTTTTAATTTTGGCCAAGACATTTTGAACTGGATTAAAATAATCTATAATGATGTTTCTAGTTGCGTTGTCAACAACGGCCATGGTTCTACCTTCTTTCATTTGCAACGGGGTTCGTCAAGGCTGTCCTCTATCAGGAATATTGTTCGTCTTGGGTATCGAACTTTTTGCAAGAGCCTTAAAAAGCAAAGCCTCTGTCAAAGGCCTTCGTGTTGACGACCATGAAATAAAGATAGCCCAATATGCTGATGACACCACTGTTTTTGTTGGTGATAAGGAATCGGTTCTAGAGCTCCTTGACTTCCTCAGAGAATTTAGCTCTTTATCCGGCTTAGAAATTAATACTTCTAAAAGTGAAGCAATGTGGTTAGGGCAATAGAAAAACAACCAAGATACTCCCTTTGGTTTTAAATGGCCAAAAGAACCAATACTTTCTCTAGGTGTTTTCTTCTCGCACAATCAAATTGATGCAGACGAGCTTAACTTCGGGGCCAAGATACGTGACTTAGAGAACTCTTTGCACACCTGGAAAAGAAGAAAATTAACGTTGTATGCGAAAATTAACATAGTCAAAACGCTAGGTCTGTCTAAACTAATTTTCAATGGTTCTGTTTTATACATCCCCCACCACTATATAAAGCAAATCAACAAGATAACTTTTAATTTTATTTGGGACGGTAAACCTGCCAAATTCAAAAGACAAACTCTAATTGGTGAAAAAAAAATGGCGTGCTAAAAATGTGCGATTTTTCTATTATGGAAAAAGCTTTGAAAATCGCTTGGATCAACAGAGTCCTAAACGAATCTTCTGCTTCGTGGAAAATGGGTGATTCCAAATTATCTTTTGCGACATCATGGGAACCTTGCTTTCTTGTCAAATTGTAACTATGACACCAAAACACTGAAGCTGGGTAATCTCCTGGATTTCTATTGCTCACTTTTAGAATAGTGGCGATATGTTAAAAATACATCAATTGACAAAACAGACACCCAACATAAAATTTTATGGAACAACTGTAATATCTTAATTGACAAGATGTCGGTATTTTATAAAAAACTGGTTCACTCGTAATATCATTCATTTAAATGACTTACTAAACGAACACAGTAATTTCTACAAGTTTCATGAGTTCAAGGCAAAGTATAACTTTGATGTGCCTTTCACTGTCTTCTATGGCCTTATTGATGCCATTCCTAATGCGTGGAAAGATAAAATTAAACGGCAAAACCAAAATGGCAAGGTTAATCAAAATGATAATACAACATTTAACACAAGCTCAATTTATTCCTCTATCTTAGAGAGTTCCTTCGTTCCGCCAACTTCGCAAAATCGGATCTTGCATCATGGTTTTACTGAAAACAATGTTCACAAAGTTTATCAACTACCTTTCACGATCACAAAAGAAGTTAAAGTCATAATGTTTCAATATAAAATTATACACAACATACTTCCTATTCAAATAAGTCTATATCGTGACGGTTTTTCAGATAGTGATGTGTGTCCCCTTTGCCACCACGAGCAACAAACTCTTAGCCACTTGTTAGTTACTTGTATTAAAACTGCTTCCTTCTGGCAAACCTTTCAGGTTTGGTGCTATGAAAAAACTGGTGAAAACATTCTACTGAATCAAGGTAAAATACTTTACGGCTTTTTTGAAAACACAGCACATTGGCAGGCATTGAACTATTTAATTATACTAGCGAAATACCACATCTTTTGTACTAATGGTCATAAGGATGAGATATGCTTCCAAAGTTTTCTTCTGCGAGTAAAGGAGAAATTAACAATACTCAAGGAAATCGCAGTTGCAAAAAAACGATTACATAAGTTTCAAAGTACATGATCGCCGTTTTTGGTAATTCTTTAACTGCAATATTCTATTAGTAATGCATGCATGCATGGAACTAAAGCATGCATGGAAAATTTCTGCCGGAGAAATCAGAAATGTAGTTAAATATTGTATTTGGTACACAATGAACGTTACATTAGTAGCGTTTGGAGCTGTAACTTTAAATGTTTTTGGTGTAAATGTGTTGAGCGTGAAATAATAAAATAAAATAATAAAAAAGATTAAAAAAAAAAAAAAACTCAACCTTGCCTGCTTGTGCTATGATTCCAAACCAGCAAAACTTCACAAGACACGATGAACGATTCAACTTCTCAACCATCTTCTCGATCAGCTACCAAATCGGGCAAGTTCGCGTTATTTTCAAGAGCGATCAAGCACAGTGATTTCATCTTGAAATTCTTTCCTTACGGAGTCGTAAATCTTTTGAATATTTCTTCTGTTTTCACCGAACTTTAGGCATTTCTCCCAAAGATTTAGAAGGATTCAAAGCTGATATTGCTTTCATTTACACGGCGCTTGCGTGCTCGCTGGCGATTTTGCCACAAATTTTGACTTTTGTAACGAGAACTTTCATTGGTTCGTGCGTTATCAGATGCGCGTTTTGATTGGTTAGTAGGAAAGATGATTGTCTAGAGCGTGTATTGAGAAGATCTTTTTGGATCAAGAAGTTAATAAACAAAATTTCTCTTCATTTTGTCGAATTAATTTAGAGAAATATTTTACAAAAGCAATAGAAAACTTTTTTCCTGTGTTTGCATAGCCTGATATAAACACTCGAGGGGTTGGGAGAATTCTCGACAGTTATGCAAATCCTCGACTTCGTCTCCAGTTTGCATAACTGTCTCAAATTCTCCCAACCCCTCTCGTGTTTATATCAGGCTATGCAAACACAGAAAACGTTTTCTTACTTAAATAACTTTGCTTTCCGATGTTCCAGTCCGTTTCAGGGCACAGCAGTGAGCTAAGTATAGCTATGCAAACACAGAAAACGTTTTCTTGCTTAAATAACTTTGCCATGACGAGTAACAGCCATTCTTCTGCCATTGCTGACCATATGACCCAAACAGGCCACAAGATTAAATGGGATCACTTTGATATTTTAGCCACTGGACAGTCTGATGTACATTGTAAAATTAAAGAAGCCTTGCTCATTCGTGATTTGAAACCAGCGCTTAATGAAAATATTGGCAGTGAGAAACTTCTTCTCTACTAGCCATTTATATTTTTCCAGCAGACTTAACTAGGTCTGTTTATTTTCTTTTTCATTGTCATTACTTTCCTTATTTGGTATTAGTCTTCGCGTTTAAATTTAATTGTAGTTTAGGTAACCGTTACTTCTGAAGATGTATGTTGGAGCATACGAAACGTCAAGTTCATAAATGAAAGTTTTTACAACATGCGTTGTCTCGTTATGTTTATAACCGCAGTTTGTTTGGTATTTTTACTCAAGTTGAAATGGCCGAAGAATAAGAATGTCTATAAGTATAGCTAACCACAGCTCACGGCCAACTGAATCGCAGCTAAAATGTGTCTCCGTTGTGTTCACAACTGTGATGATCTTGATTCTACTAAAATGGTCTTTGTCTATCACTCTTAGTAGGTCCACATCAACACTTGTGTGTTGCTATTTAATCCAAACTGCTTTAACAAACTAACTAACTAACTAACAAACTAACTAACTAACTAACAAACTAACTAACTAACTAACTAACTAACTAACTAACAAACTAACTAACTAACTAACTAACTAACTAACTAACAAACTAACAAACTAACTAACTAACTAACTAACAAACTAACTAACTAACTAACTAACAAACTAACAAACTAACTAACTAACTAACTAACTAACTAACAAACTAACTAACTAACTAACTAACTAACTAACTAACTAACTAACTAACTAACTAACAAACTAACTAACTAACTAACTAACTAACTAACTAACTGACAAAGAACAACATTTAGTGCTAGTTTCAAAGTGGTTAGTCGGCTGTCGGGAGTTGAAACACTGAACCGGTTAGCCCTCTTGGTAAGAGTTGAAATCAGATTCGTAACGAAGAATAAAGCAACATACTGCATGGTAAATAAATAGTATATTAGATCTAATAGAGTAGGAGGAAAATACACGAAGAGCTTCCCTCTCAGTAAAAAGGTTCCTCAAATTGAGTTAAGAAATCGGCCGAAAGTTTCAAAAGTTGCCAAAAAATCGCCAGGCTTATCCACGAAATGGCAAAACAAGGTTAACTGTTTTCCCAGAGTAATCATACCACATGAGGCCAGCCCAACATAAGTGACTTAATCTCAATTGAGCAAAAACAAAGAATGAACCGGTCGTCTGCAAAGGCAGACAGTGAAGCTGTTAATGTGCAATCCAACGTATTATAATTCCGTGCGACCCTAATACAGCCAATAGGCACATATGGAAAGACACTTACTCGTACTTTTTTTTTTTCGTTTTTGTGTTTTAATGGTAAGTGTCAGCTTTTAGCGTTTTAAGTGATCGAAAGAGAAGAGTTAAAATAACGAAGATAATCAGTAGAGTGTCAAAGAGTTTTACATGCCGTTATATCTCCATTCCTGCGGCAAAGTTGTTCATTAGCTAACAATGTTTAATATCTCAACTGTTTAGTGAAAGGAAAATGTTCCTTTCCTTATCTCTGTCGTTTGCTGAATCAAAGTAGCTCAAGTGATTGAAGTACGAAATAAAGTAACGTCAAAACAAATTAAAATGTGGTTGCCTTTTTAAGCATTGTTAACCTTTAGAGAGTACATGACTGTGAAAGCCACAAAGTAAATAGGGAGTTAGAGCAAATCACTGCAGCTGATACTGCTACGACTTCCGTAGCAGAAATGGACTGGCGAGAGTACGTCTCGGTGGTCTGCCAAATTTTAGCAAAGCGAAATACAAAGATGTTAGAAACGTGAGTTAGGAGTTTTACAATCTTTTTTATTTAGCTTCTCACAGCCAAATGGCTTCACCCAAAGGAAAATAAGGCGCCATCGCGTGATGGCGGCCGTTATTCGCTTGCTAGGGCGAGCAGATTATTTCCGAGCGAAAGCAAATGCCATACACTTTGTACAATCACAACAGTTTGATGGATGAAATATATAATTTCAGAGACAAATATCTCAAGGAGTATCGAGTGATGAACACACATTTATCGATACTCAAAAAAGCAAAATAGCATCGCATAGTTATCCAAGTATAAGACATCTTGTGTGAGCCCTCAAAGCAAACCTAACCGAAGAGAAACAACGCTATGCTCAACACGAATATCTCACTTGACTCACTTCGCCATGCCAATACTTTTGCTAAAATGTATCGTAAATTCATGATACGGATTTACAAGCTTATGAGAGGCAACCTTGACACAATCTTTGACTTAAATTGACTTTAAAGTGTATATCACACACAAAAAAATAGTTTCTGCTTATTTCAAAGGCCTTTCAAAATACAGAAGAATTGCCTTTTTCTTTTTGAAATATCTTTTTTTCGTTTTAGAGGTATTGACGTTTTTCCATTATGCAAATTAATCAGTGATGATGTCATACTACTGCTACTGAAAAGTGGTAAAAAGTGAATAAATGATATCTCTGGAAATATTAAAGCAGTGTTCTTGAAACTTGGCACCATAAATGTCCATCACAAAAGAAACAAATTACACCCTTAACGTTGTTGGAATCCACCGTACCCAATAAGACCACCACTGGTACATTAACCCATAATTATAGCGAACGAAACACAACAACCGCTCATAAAAGGCACAGATAAGGTCTGAAAACTTCAAACCTTCCATTTACAATGTCGCTAGTTCCAGAAAAAAAAAAGTACGAGTAAGTGTCTTTCCATATGTGCCTATTGGCTGTATTAGGGTCGCACGGAATTATAATACGTTGGATTGCACATTAACAGCTTCACTGTCTGCCTTTGCAGACGACCGGTTCATTCTTTGTTTTTGCTCAATTGAGATTAAGTCACTTATGTTGGGCTGGCCTCATGTGGTATGATTACTCTGGGAAAACAGTTAACCTTGTTTTGCCATTTCGTGGATAAGCCTGGCGATTTTTTGGCAACTTTTGAAACTTTCGGCCGATTTCTTAACTCAATTTGAGGAACCTTTTTACTGAGAGGGAAGCTCTTCGTGTATTTTCCTCCTACTCTATTAGATCTAATATACTATTTATTTACCATGCAGTATGTTGCTTTATTCTTCGTTACGAATCTGATTTCAACTCTTACCAAGAGGGCTAACCGGTTCAGTGTTTCAACTCCCGACAGCCGACTAACCACTTTGAAACTAGCACTAAATGTTGTTCTTTGTCAGTTAGTTAGTTAGTTAGTTAGTTAGTTAGTTAGTTTGTTAGTTAGTTAGTTAGTTAGTTAGTTAGTTAGTTAGTTAGTTAGTTAGTTTGTTAGTTAGTTAGTTAGTTAGTTAGTTAGTTTGTTAGTTTGTTAGTTAGTTAGTTAGTTAGTTTGTTAGTTAGTTAGTTAGTTAGTTTGTTAGTTTGTTAGTTAGTTAGTTAGTTAGTTAGTTAGTTAGTTTGTTAGTTAGTTAGTTAGTTAGTTAGTTAGTTAGTTTGTTAGTTAGTTAGTTAGTTTGTTAGTTAGTTAGTTAGTTTGTTAAAGCAGTTTGGATTAAATAGCAACACACAAGTGTTGATGTGGACCTACTAAGAGTGATAGACAAAGACCATTTTAGTAGAATCAAGATCATCACAGTTGTGAACACAACGGAGACACATTTTAGCTGCGATTCAGTTGGCCGTGAGCTGTGGTTAGCTATACTTATAGACATTCTTATTCTTCGGCCATTTCAACTTGAGTAAAAATACCAAACAAACTGCGGTTATAAACATAACGAGACAACGCATGTTGTAAAAACTTTCATTTATGAACTTGACGTTTCGTATGCTCCAACATACATCTTCAGAAGTAACGGTTACCTAAACTACAATTAAATTTAAACGCGAAGACTAATACCAAATAAGGAAAGTAATGACAATGAAAAAGAAAATAAACAGACCTAGTTAAGTCTGCTGGAAAAATATAAATGGCTAGTAGAGAAGAAGTTTCTCACTGCCAATATTTTCATTAAGCGCTGGTTTCAAATCACGAATGAGCAAGGCTTCTTTAATTTTACAATGTACATCAGACTGTCCAGTGGCTAAAATATCAAAGTGATCCCATTTAATCTTGTGGCCTGTTTGGGTCATATGGTCAGCAATGGCAGAAGAATGGCTGTTACTCGTCATGGCAAAGTTATTTAAGCAAGAAAACGTTTTCTGTGTTTGCATAGCTATACTTAGCTCACTGCTGTGCCCTGAAACGGACTGGAACATCGGAAAGCAAAGTTATTTAAGTAAGAAAACGTTTTCTGTGTTTGCATAGCCTGATATAAACACGAGAGGGGTTGGGAGAATTTGAGACAGTTATGCAAACTGGAGACGAAGTCGAGGATTTGCATAACTGTCGAGAATTCTCCCAACCCCTCGAGTGTTTATATCAGGCTATGCAAACACAGGAAAAAAGTTTTCTATTGCTTTTGTAAAATATTTCTCTAAATTAATTCGACAAAATGAAGAGAAATTTTGTTTATTAACTTCTTGATCCAAAAAGATCTTCTCAATACACGCTCTAGACAATCATCTTTCCTACTAACCAATCAAAACGCGCATCTGATAACGCACGAACCAATGAAAGTTCTCGTTACAAAAGTCAAAATTTGTGGCAAAATCGCCAGCGAGCACGCAAGCGCCGTGTAAATGAAAGCAATATCAGCTTTGAATCCTTCTAAATCTTTGGGAGAAATGCCTAAAGTTCGGTGAAAAACAGAAGAAATATTCAAAAGATTTACGACTCCGTAAGGAAAGAATTTCAAGATGAAATCACTGTGCTTGATCGCTCTTGAAAATAACGCGAACTTGCCCGATTTGGTAGCTGATCGAGAAGATGGTTGAGAAGTTGAATCGTTCATCGTGTCTTGTGAAGTTTTGCTGGTTTGGAATCATAGCACAAGCAGGCAAGGTTGAGTTTTTTTTTTTTTTAATCTTTTTTATTATTTTATTTTATTATTTCACGCTCAACACATTTACACCAAAAACATTTAAAGTTACAGCTCCAAACGCTACTAATGTAACGTTCATTGTGTACCAAATACAATATTTAACTACATTTCTGATTTCTCCGGCAGAAATTTTCCATGCATGCTTTAGTTCCATGCATGCATGCATTACTAATAGAATATTGCAGTTAAAGAATTACCAAAAACGGCGATCATGTACTTTGAAACTTATGTAATCGTTTTTTTGCAACTGCGATTTCCTTGAGTATTGTTAATTTCTCCTTTACTCGCAGAAGAAAACTTTGGAAGCATATCTCATCCTTATGACCATTAGTACAAAAGATGTGGTATTTCGCTAGTATAATTAAATAGTTCAATGCCTGCCAATGTGCTGTGTTTTCAAAAAAGCCGTAAAGTATTTTACCTTGATTCAGTAGAATGTTTTCACCAGTTTTTTCATAGCACCAAACCTGAAAGGTTTGCCAGAAGGAAGCAGTTTTAATACAAGTAACTAACAAGTGGCTAAGAGTTTGTTGCTCGTGGTGGCAAAGGGGACACACATCACTATCTGAAAAACCGTCACGATATAGACTTATTTGAATAGGAAGTATGTTGTGTATAATTTTATATTGAAACATTATGACTTTAACTTCTTTTGTGATCGTGAAAGGTAGTTGATAAACTTTGTGAACATTGTTTTCAGTAAAACCATGATGCAAGATCCGATTTTGCGAAGTTGGCGGAACGAAGGAACTCTCTAAGATAGAGGAATAAATTGAGCTTGTGTTAAATGTTGTATTATCATTTTGATTAACCTTGCCATTTTGGTTTTGCCGTTTAATTTTATCTTTCCACGCATTAGGAATGGCATCAATAAGGCCATAGAAGACAGTGAAAGGCACATCAAAGTTATACTTTGCCTTGAACTCATGAAACTTGTAGAAATTACTGTGTTCGTTTAGTAAGTCATTTAAATGAATGATATTACGAGTGAACCAGTTTTTATAAAATACCGACATCTTGTCAATTAAGATATTACAGTTGTTCCATAAAATTTTATGTTGGGTGTCTGTTTTGTCAATTGATGTATTTTTAACATATCGCCACTATTCTAAAAGTGAGCAATAGAAATCCAGGAGATTACCCAGCTTCAGTGTTTTGGTGTCATAGTTACAATTTGACAAGAAAGCAAGGTTCCCATGATGTCGCAAAAGATAATTTGGAATCACCCATTTTCCACGAAGCAGAAGATTCGTTTAGGACTCTGTTGATCCAAGCGATTTTCAAAGCTTTTTCCATAATAGAAAAATCGCACATTTTTAGCACGCCATTTTTTTTTCACCAATTAGAGTTTGTCTTTTGAATTTGGCAGGTTTACCGTCCCAAATAAAATTAAAAGTTATCTTGTTGATTTGCTTTATATAGTGGTGGGGGATGTATAAAACAGAACCATTGAAAATTAGTTTAGACAGACCTAGCGTTTTGACTATGTTAATTTTCGCATACAACGTTAATTTTCTTCTTTTCCAGGTGTGCAAAGAGTTCTCTAAGTCACGTATCTTGGCCCCGAAGTTAAGCTCGTCTGCATCAATTTGATTGTGCGAGAAGAAAACACCTAGAGAAAGTATTGGTTCTTTTGGCCATTTAAAACCAAAGGGAGTATCTTGGTTGTTTTTCTATTGCCCTAACCACATTGCTTCACTTTTAGAAGTATTAATTTCTAAGCCGGATAAAGAGCTAAATTCTCTGAGGAAGTCAAGGAGCTCTAGAACCGATTCCTTATCACCAACAAAAACAGTGGTGTCATCAGCATATTGGGCTATCTTTATTTCATGGTCGTCAACACGAAGGCCTTTGACAGAGGCTTTGCTTTTTAAGGCTCTTGCAAAAAGTTCGATACCCAAGACGAACAATATTCCTGATAGAGGACAGCCTTGACGAACCCCGTTGCAAATGAAAGAAGGTAGAACCATGGCCGTTGTTGACAACGCAACTAGAAACATCATTATAGATTATTTTAATCCAGTTCAAAATGTCTTGGCCAAAATTAAAAAGTTCAATAGCGGCGTTGAGGTAAGACCACTCAACTGACTCAAACGCTTTTTTGAAATCGAGGAAAATAGCTATGCCTTTTTGGTTAGTTAGGTTTGTGAAATGTATCACATCTTGTATTAAACGAATATTTTCACCAATATAACGGTCTTTGACATAACCGGTTTGATCTATGTTTATAATATTGGGAAGCACTTTCTCGAGTCTTTTGCTATGGTTTTAGTGAGAATTTTGTAGTCTACATTTAAGAGTGATATCGGTCTCAGGTTCTCCAGAATAGTTTTGTCCTTAAATTTTTTTGGGATAAGGGAAATTATTCCTCTTCTCTGAGAAATAGACAGGCTTCCAGATTTAAAGGCATAATTAAAGCTATCAATTCATTGCTGATTTCGGTCCAAAAGAATCGGTAAAATTCTGCTGGGAAACCGTCTGTGCCCGGTGTTTTTCCAGATTTGAAATCCTTTAGCGCTTCTAAACATTCATCCATGGCAATTGAACCTTCGCACGAGGTTTTATTTTCCTCCGTTAAAGGAGATATGTTTTCTGGGTTGAAGAATATTGACCCATTGAATTTTCCTGGATTTACGTTTTTTGTTTTGTAAGGAGATTCGTAGAAAATTTTTTCCTTAGTTAGAATTTACGAACTGATTACTTGTAAAAGCATTTTCGCCAATTTTTAACCTTGTTATCGTTTTATTGTTAAAATTTCGCTTTTCTAGGCCATAGAAGTATTTCGTGTTTCGCTCACCTTGTTCGTGCCATCTCACTTTGCTTCTAAGGATCGCACCTTTTGTCTTATAAGTCATATTCTATTTAGTCTCAGTTTTTCTGCTTGAAGTTCCAGTATTATGTTTCTGTTGTGTGGTTATTTCTCGGCTTTTGCTTGTAGTTCGTTTACTCTTTCTAGGAGAGCCATTTCTTTACTTTTGACAATTTTTGCTTTTCGTTTGGAATACTTTACCGTAAAGCCCGTAATTTCCATTTTAATAAGATCCCATTTCAGCCCAGAGTCAGTTAAGTCACTGTATTTTTCTTTATATTTCGGAAGGTTCTCCTGTAAGGCTGCAATTTAAGCTTCATCTTCAAGAAGCGTAGTGTTAAACTTCCAGAAACCGGGACCTTTCTTTTGCGCTAGGCTATCCGATTGGATATGAATAGATACAGCCGAATGGTCGCTTTCAGGTGCTAGCAAGATCTCACACAAGATGAGATCCCGCCAAGATGGAAATTGAAAGTTCTTCTTTCATGCCAAGTGCATTGGATGGCCACAATACCCCGCAAATCATTTCTTCTGGGGCAAAGGAAAGGGAGGAAAGTGCTGCAGGTGCCACCAGTTTGGAAAACGAGGACCGACCTTCAACAAGTGCTGGCGTGAAACTTGGCTGCAAAGAAGTGCGTGGTAAGGAATCAAGAAAGAGGAAACGAGGAAAAAGTGACGAGGCTAATGGCACAGATGGCTTGAGTAAATTCAAAGAAATGTGGGAGAAAAGTCTTAAACAAGAAAATGAGAGATTTGAAAAGTCCATGAAAATGTTCCAAGAGAATCAAAAGATGCAAATGGAACAAACAGGGTCTCTTTTAACCGGATTTAAAGATTTATTGAAGGATTTGGTGGAGGAATAGAGCCAGTAAAAGTTTGCTCATGTAGTGCTCACCTTTTTCTTAAGAACTGGTCATTTGAACTTTACCGTTTTTAAAATTCGTTCTAAAATTTTGCTTATAACAGATACAATTTTCCAGCATTAGATGGACTTGTATAGCCCGTTCCCTATATGCTAATGAGGCGCATAATACACACAAAATCCTTTTGTCGCTGGAATGTACTGGACTGTTTAAAATCTGAACGAAAATATTCTTTGGAAGGGAAAAATAATTGAGGAGCACGAAATACGCAGAGTATTTTTGAATACATTCTTGCCATTTTTCTGAGGTTGCATTACAAGTTTTATGGCTGGCTTTCCAACGCCTGTGGCTGAGCAACACTCGCGCCGGTACTGGCACGCTAGAATGCAAGCATGGGAAGAAAGCAATACCTCATTTAAGGATAGTTATTTTGAATATATGTCCACAATTAAGAATTTGAAGAACCAGGAGAGTTTTCAATTCAGCCTTAATTTCCGAAATTATTGAATTTCTACAAAGCAAACCATTCCATCGATTTGAGATCTGAAATAACTGGTAAGACTTAAAATTTCCGAAAATTTGGACACACCTCGCGAGGTTGTTCTCAATAATAATAATAATATTGTAAAATTGGTCCTGAAAAGCCCCAAGGGGAGTGTCCAATTCGTGCAATTACAATTACAATTACTAATAATAATAATAATAATAATAATAATAATAATAATAATAATAATAATAATTAAAGAATAATAATACTTTATTAAAACATCACAATAAATTACAAGATTAAAAAGAAAGGCTAAAAGAACATTTGAGTTATTGTTGATAATAATAATAATAATAATAATAATAGTAATAATAATAATAATAATAATAGTAATAATAGTAATAATAATAATAATAATAGTAATAATAATAATTAAATAACAATATATAATTATAATAAGAACCTTCCCAGAATCCTTTGCAGCTGGAAAATCGTCAATCTCAAATAACTTCGTCAGTTTGAGGGCAGCAAGACCCCCACGTTGTCTAGAAATAAGTCTTACCATAAACTAATTATTGTACAAGACTAAGGGCGACGACGTCATGGGTCACGTGACTTTGCGCTGAAGTGCGTTTTTGCTCACTGTGACGAAATTATTTTGTTATTGAAAAAGCAGTCAACGTGGTTTAAAGCACAATGGTGTGAGCCATTTCGGACTGCCCGGGTACGGAACAAAATATAAATATTAAGGGAGCTATGTACAATTTTCAAAAAGTGGGAGTCTGGGTACAAGTACTATCTCGCGTTGCTTTAAAAGCGAGGAAACAAAAATTTGGATGTGGGTAGGTATTTTTAGGAAATATACATTTTTGTTTTTTTTAATGCTGTGACGTCATCGGTCACGTGACCAGAACGGGCCAAATTTTAATATTTGTTCTAAAAGTTTACTAGAACCTTTCTCCAAGAATATTTTTAAGCGAAGTTGTAGTTTAATAAATAGTGTTTTAGAAAATGGCCATGATTACTTTTTCCTAAAAATGTGCGGCAGTAGAAAATCTAACTGAAAAGTTTGTCAGCTTCCTGCTCAACGACCATTTGAGCAAGCAACGAAAGAAAATTCTGCCAAAGGCCTAAGTCTATGCCCTTAAGGCGGGGGTTCACCTGAATTTCAGTGAAATTTTGGTAAGTTTAAGGAGAGGTTGAAAGGGAAAAAAAGGGTTTTGGAACACCACCAGACAGTTGCCCGACCGCACAATGGCACCCTAGGTTGTTGGGCAACTGTTTGGAGTGTATATACCTATTTTTAACTTCAAACTCTAATTTTAAAACAACACCAAATCTTCCAAATTTCCTATTTCCATAAATTTTACTAATCCTTTGAGAAAAACTATTTATCTCTAAATACACCTAAAAATCACCAAAAAATTTACAAAACGACCCAAAACATAGATATGTGAAATGAGCATAGAGATTATTGATTGCTTGAAACGTAAACGAGATATGTGCATTAAAAACATAAAACCCAGCCGAAATACGGCTTTCGGGTGTACCCCCGCCTTAATGAAGACGTTATCAGGTTTTTCAAATTTTAATTGGTTTAGGAGGACATCGATGTTTTTTCTTGAAACGAAATGAGTGAGGCCTGGGAGAAAGTTAAGGTGCTGCCCATCCCCCACTCCGTTGGGATCTTCCCAGCGGATTCCTGGTGGTACGTAATGCGGGCTCTTAAAAAAATAACATTCAAAATGGCGCCGACTGGCAATGAAGTGGAGTGGATAGTGGAGTGAGTTTTGAGTTACATAGGATAGTTTTGTTGCTGTTCTTCCTACTTGACGCGGCCAAAACGAGTCCCTAAACACAGAATATATGTCCTTTATTTGTATGCCGAATAATAATAATAATAATAATAATAATATATAATAATAATAATAATAATAATAATTAATAATAATAACGTCTTTATTATAAGCATCCGATAAAATTACATATCTGATGTTACAGTGAAAATATATAGATAGAAAAAGTTACTATGATTAAGATGAATAAAAACAATTAAATTGATTAAAATACATATGGGATATTTACACAGCTAGATTATATTCAAAAATTAATCTATTAAAAAAGCTATTTTTATAACGTTCAGTGTTAATACTGGGCCTGACAATGGATTTCCTTCGAAGGTTTACAGTATCGTCTTTGTACTTTGGGAGCAAGCTTTTCAATGGATGGTCATCGCGTTGGAGGTTATAAAAAAGGCGTCTGTCACTTTTCTCCAAAAGATCATATATATTATAATAGACCGACGTATAACGCCTCTTAAAGCATCTTTTTAAAAACCTTTGTATAACAGTAAGTTCGGAGACACTTGCAGCATAAACTGAAAGACCGTATAATTACTTAGGGATTACAATTGAATTAAAGAGATGGTCTATTTCATCTTGTGTGTATCCATCTTTACGTAGGCTTCTGATGACAAATAAACACTTGTTAGCTTCATGGAGCTTGGCCTTGACATGCAAGCCAAACTTACAATTACCTTGAATCGTGACTCCTAATAAAGAAATGTTATTATATTGTTTGATATTGTGAGACATTGGGTAGACTATTGAATTGCCTCTCTTACGCATAATTAGCTCCTTACATTTACTAGTGTTACAATACATGTCATTTGCAAGAGTCCAATCCATACACTTGGACAAGGCAATGTCAGATATATCCGGGGAATCTTTAGAAATCGTGACTAAGATGGTTGTATCGTCTGCATATTTAAACAAGGATATATCTTTGTACCCGTCTATCTCGAGGTCATTCAAAAATATGTTGAAAAGATATGGGCCACAGACACTTCCCTGTGTTGTTCCCTTGTTAACAATTTTCCACTGGCATGTCAAATTATTAAAGATCACCCTTTGTTTTCTGTCTTCGAGAAAGTTGGCATACCAGTTAACAATGAATGAATCAAATGGACTATTTTTCAGCTTTTCAACTAGGAGGTTGTGTTTAACGTTATCAAAGGCTTTAGAGAAATCCATTGTAAACATTCTCACGCTAAGGTGTCCCGTTTATCCAATGCCGCAAGAAATGTATGCTGCATTTTCAACAGAGCGTTTACACAACTTCCACCTGAACGGTACGCAAATTGAGAATTGTTCAGATATCCCTCCAGGCACTTCTTGTTAAAAATATTATACACTGTTCTTTCAAACGTTCTGGCAATAACTGGAGTAACATTGAATGAAGAGGAATATGAAATGAGCAGAAACTTTGCAGACGTTTCGCAAACAACAACTGTTCTAACAGAAATTTGCTGCGACCTGAGGTCTAAGGTAAGCGTTTCTTGTCGTACAATGATCTGATTTTATTTTGAAGACTGGTTTAAGCTTATGTCTTTGATGTTAATCGTGTGTGAAGCTTGGTATAAGTTCTACCGATAGAATCGTGCTGAAACTAAGCAAACTGGAATTTAAGTCGACTCGGAAGAAGAAAATAGATTTTGGGAACGAGTTGACAGTGTTAAATGAGTCTTCGTCGAGTCGTGTATTTGTAATATTGACCAATTGGTCATTTGGGCCACAAAAAATAATGATTTAGTATTTGAATTTAAGGGTGAAGGTTGCCATAGGACAGCAAAGAGTCAGGATAATTAATAGCAAACTCAGGGAAGTTTATGAAAATTACATCTTTTGATTCGGTGCCTTTCAGTCTGTATCATTTGGGTTTTACTTACTGGTAGTTAAAAAGGTAAAGGTAGGGACTGCTTGCATTCAACTTCAGTGGTAGACTTCAATAAAACGATGGTA
>JAHPZR010003060.1:0-14352 GCA_019787425.1 Platygyra sinensis | reverse complement strand
GTTACATCACGACCGAATTTCATTACGCAAAAACGTGACTTGTAATCGGAGAATTTTGTTTATGTCTAAGGAGAAAATTCATTGACCTTTCAAGCGCTAAAGCTTAGTTTTAACTTTTTTCCCCAGAAAATTCCACCATTTCTTCTGGCGAAGTAAACACGATCTTACATTTATCACCGTCAGCGTATTCCATGGCCAGACGTAATACCTCTTTAGCGCATTGAATATTCCCTTCGAAAGTGAACAGAAACAAAAATTCCAGATTACAAAATCTTCTGTTTCGCACGCAAAACGAAAATACAGCTTAACTCTGGATAATTTCAGCCTTAGTAGCCACCAGCTGGTCCCAAATAGATGCTTTATCCTTGCAAATGTCCTGATGCCCATCGCCGAAAGATTTACGCCCAAGTTTGACCAAATAAACATTTTTTCCGTCGGCGGCCATTTTTTGTCTAAACAGTTAATTCGCTAACTTGACAAACCCTCCTGAGGGGGGATATGACGAAAACACCCGAGAAATGGCCTGTAATTGGCTGGTAATGACATCATCCGCGGAGGTTTGGGATTAGTAACTGACAAAACGACAAAAAAAA
The DNA here is from genome assembly GCA_019787425.1 of Platygyra sinensis. Classification (NCBI taxonomy): domain Eukaryota; kingdom Metazoa; phylum Cnidaria; class Anthozoa; order Scleractinia; family Merulinidae; genus Platygyra; species Platygyra sinensis. The sequence continues at coordinate 13,759 of JAHPZR010003060.1, read as the reverse complement.
CCCGAAGGCATAGCAAGAAACCGCCCAGCCTATGGCTTCGCGGTTTAATTAACCGAAGGCAGAGCAAGAAACCGCCCAGCCTACGACTGCGCGGTTTAATTATTACAAAGATAGTGACTTTCGGTAGTGCGAACCGCGTTGTTGCCTAAAGCGAATAGATTTCCGGTGTTACAATTCGGCTTTGCAACAGACGATTCGCGACGAATAGTGCGAATGACTCGAATCGCAACCAATTCACACCCCCGGTACCTGCATTTTGCGAATAGACTTCCGGTGAAACGATTCGACTTTGCAAGGACCGATTCGCGACGAATCGACTCGAATCGACTCGTATCGCAATAAATTCAACCCCCCAAAATTTCCTACCTAAATTCGACTCCGTGCGAATCGAGTCGAATCGTAAAGTGCCTCAGCCGAATCGACTGAAGTTTGTTGCCACGTTTCAAGAACGTAACGAGGAAGGTTCATGTATCATTATTTCACGGATATTGACTTCCGGTAGTGCGGATCGACTCCGTGCGAATCGAGTCGAATCGTAAAGTGCCTCAGACGAATCGACTGAAGTTTGTTGCCACGTTTTAAGAACGAGGAAGGTTGATGCATGATTATTTCAGGGATCTTGACTTCCGGTAGTGCAGATCGACTCCGTGCGAATCGAGTCGAATCGTTAAGTGCCTCAGACGAATCAACTGAAGTTTGTTGCCACGTTTTAAGAACGAGGAAGGTTTATGCATGATTATTTCACGGATCTTGACTTCCGGTAGTGCGGATCGACTCCGTGCGAATCGAGTCGAATCGTAAAGTGCCTCGGACGAATCGACTCAGTTTGGGTGTATTGGACATGTATGATTCGCTTCATCGATCCAGCAAGAAATTGAGAAATTACTTGAAGATAAAGATTCGGAAAATACTAAAAGATCGACAAAGGTGGCGAAGGAACTGTTCTACGAATACCTTAAAGAGAAAAATATTAAATAAATTTTCTGCACTTGATTGTTTTTATAAAGACGGTGAAAATTTGTTTATCACTCAGTTGTACATTTTTAAGAGTCCCTGTCCATAAATATCAAAAATAACTCAGCAAGGGTCGAAAATTCGATTTAGCTCATATTGTTATGGTAGGTAGGCTAGGGTATGACAAAAACTACTGGATAGTTTTTTTGGCAAAATATCCTTTTATTTCAATGAAATATGCAAATTACCAATTTCCGGTTGAAATCGTCAGTTGACGCACCATTTTATTAAACGAGTTTGAGAGCCTCGCATGCAAAACCACATTATTCTTCCGTCTTTAAAACAGTCAAATATTTTTGTGCAATGTTTAAATGTGTACTGGATTAATTTTAGGGAATGTTGCGGGTTCTTTTGGGTGCAGAGTAATTAAATTTCGAAGACATGTATTTCGTTCACTTAAAAGTAGTTCCTAAAAATAATTGATTTTCACCATGTGCGAAACCTTCAAATGGATTAAGCTTCTGGCGGTTAAATCGCCGAAGGATTGTCTACAGATTCGTGTAAAAATTTCTTTGGGCAAATGATTGTGAGCGACGCAAGAGCTTTTCAAAGTACGTTAAAAATGCAAATATTTGCCATCGGTCATCAAATTTCAATTTACGGGTTAGACATAAATTTTAGCATATGCCAAATGTCTTGACGTATGTTAAACTAAAATAGACACTGAGCTGATAATTTCGAAATGTTCCTACCTTATTTACTATAAGAGGCAGGTTCAAAAGCCGGTTTTACGTGTTTCCCTCGCCATTCGTTGCATGTGCAAAGTTTCCTTCTGTTTACACAAGGTATGATGAACATCACCAACTGTCATCGTATTTGAAGGTCGAATACCATGAATCAATCTTTCCCCATTTTTCTGCGCATTTGATCACCACTGCATCTAAGTTAACAACGACTGAGTCATTTGTGGATAGTTGCTTGCCTTGCGCTACACCAAAAAACTATTACATTTAAGCGATTCTTGCGATTCCTGGAAACCTTGTGCACAGCGGTTCGCTATTTGTTCGTCACGCAATGCGGTCGTTCTATTTTAAGGGTAGAGGTAGGGCGATCTGTATTTTGATACGCAACCACTTGGAGCACACAATCTTGTTGAGTAGGAAGAGAGTAAATAAAGGAAAGAAAGAATGACTAGTGTACCTTTGTCTCCTGAGTTGTCTCCTGTCGTCGTCTCTGACGCGACCAGCTACCTGCATTGCGTAACGCTGTGTCGCTAAACTCATACCTAGGTCTTTTCGCGCTGTGCCAATTTTTTTTGGTTACTTTACTCAACCATTATGAACTCAATCCGAAATTTCACCCGAGTCTCTAAATTTCTTAACTTCCACAAAACCAAACAGTGCAAACAAGTAATGAGGTCGTATGATTTTTTATAACTTGGCTGAATTTGCCTTCGAATACTTACGCGACAGTCGAAGAATTTTAGCGCCTCTGGCAAAGTCTTTTTTTTCTCAAATTGTTTTTCGCAACATGATCGCACCGTTACCTCGATCTTGCTCGCGCTCTTGCTCCCGTCGTGCTCCCACTGTTTTTTTCTTTTGACACAACAAATCGGTACGAGGTTTTTCTTGCGCGTCCGAAGTCGCATAATCTCTGCACGGAAGCAAAATGTCGCAAATTATTGCCTGAAGCGTTTTGTGAGATTCCGCCCTAAAAACAGAGCTGAGGAAGGGCAGCTACCGATGAAAGACAAAGGAAATATTGGACTAGACCAGGAAGAACTAGCGCGTGGTGAGACTACTTTGTGAATGAAAGTCGTAGTACTTGAACATTCATTTCACACATGCACAATCCAGGTCAAACTCGTTTTTATCATTTTCGAACTTTTTAGTGTGAACAGGCGAAACCAGTTGGAAAATTATACAGTAGTGTGGGCGAAAATAATTAGCTTTGTTTTGTTCCAGATTAACTGCGTTAGTGTGGCCGGGGCCTGATTTACAGCTCTTTTGGGGGTCTTCGTCTCATTATCTGGGCAAGTCTCTCCCTATCGAATTGAAGATGAGGCATGTAGGCCCCAACTGTTTATGTTCAAGACAGTAATTGAGTTTGCCTTTCAAAGTGACGCGTCTACAACTGCAGCTACCGACTAATTTTTTCATAAGATCTATGTAGGGCTTCTTTCGTTTAAAGTTGATTGTTGAGATGTCAAGCTGATGAAAATTGCATATGTCTTGAAGCATCTTCACAGAAAACTTAGTTTAGAGCAAGCTGCGAATTCACAAATGTTATGGGTCGTTATGCGTATCTCGTACGATGATCGGATGCTGAAGTAATATTTCCACTATGACTTCGTTACTCAAATCTTGTGTTCAGCTCTTCGCCGTGTTCAACTTCTTCGTCTTCAGATTCATCAACTTGAAGAACTTTCTTTGAAGCGAGGCGTGAGAAAAAAAACTTGCAACTTGCTTAGAAGTTAAATAACTCAAAGCATCAAATCTAGAAGAGCCATGAGCGTTTCTGACTTTTCTCCTTGACTCGGAAACATTGGAAGGATCTTGCTTCCTTTACAGTCTGTTCGCCGATTTTGAATTAGGCATTGTTTTTGGTTTTCAGTCAGTCGGGTTCTTTGAGTACCGGAGGATTTCAACGCCCAGCCCATTGACAACGATGAACGGGAATCAGAGGTGCCTTAGCTGTACCAGTATCCTCTACAGGCGTATCAATAGAGGCAACACTCTGTTCTAGCTTTGATGCATAGAACATCGTTGCCTTATTTCTGTCTGCGGGCATATGGTCAGTTTGCGAATATGGTCAGATATATAATTAGATTATGAGCTCGAGATTTCTATGAGGGTATCAGTAGTTGATGAGGCCTAAAGCCGAATCAACTATCGCCCCATAGAAATCGAGAGCGAATAATCTAATTGTTTTAGTAGAATTCTAACTGAAATTAGCGCAAATAACGGTTTCCAATGATTTTCCCACGCATTATAGAACTTTAACCTTAAACTAAGTTGGACGTATCGAACTGTCTTTGGCAAATTTGCAGTTGTTTACGCGCGTACCCGCTTTTTCAATATTTTCAAGTCTTTTAAGTCAAGAAACCGTAAATGTGCTTCTTTTAGTCTTCTCAGGAATTTAATTACCCGTTTACATCTAAAATTCCTTCCAAAACTTCGGGAAAAACTATAAAAACATTGCATTTCGTGGACGACCGGCAGCCACTGTACCATAATGATAAATAGTATTCTTTTTGCGCACAACTCCAATAAACTGTCCGTGGCGCTTTACAGCAAATAAAAATGCAAATATTAATGGTTGTCTTTTACTATCATCATAATCAGCAGCAGCAGCAACAACAGCATCATTATTTTCTTTTCTTTTTAGTTTGTTTTTTTCCTTTTCTAATAATATACCCTACCGGCTAAAATGAGATACCGTGACAACATTGCGTGACGCGCAACTGACGAACGTAGTAAGACTGCTACGAGCGCCGACAGGCTTGGGAGCAATATGTAATATTTTGGTGTAATACGTATAAAGCAGGCAGCTATCCACGAATGAGTAAGCCGTTCTTGAATTAGTTAGATGCAGTGGTGATCATATGCGCCGAAAGATGATCACAGATTCCTGGTATTCGACCATTGATACGTTGACAACGTTGTGTAAACAGAAGCAAACTTGAACGCTTAAAATACAACGAATGGTGAAAGAAGCATGTCAAATGGCTTTTGAACCTGTAAATAAGGTAAGAACATTTCGAAATTATCAGCTCTGTGTCTATTTTAGTTTAACATACGTCAAGACATGTGGCATATGCTAAAATATATGTTTAACCCGTAAATTGAAATTTGATGACCGATGGCAAATATTTGCATTTTTAACGTACTTTGAAAAGCTCTTGCAACGCTCACAATCATTTGCCCAAAGAAATTTTTACACGAATCTGTAGACAATCCTTCGGCGATTTAACCGCCAGAAGCTTAATCCATTTGAAGGTTTCGCACATGGTGAAAATCAATTATTTTTAGGAACTACTTTTAAGTGAACGAAATACATGTCTTCGAAATTTAATTACTCTGCACCCAAAAGAACCCGCAACATTCCCTAAAATTAATCCAGTACACATTTAAACATTGCACAAAACTATTTGAGTGTTTTAAAGACGGAAGAATAATGTGGTTTTGCATGCGAGGCTCTCAAACTCGTTTAATAAAATGGTGCGTCAAATGACGATTTCAAAGGAATTTGGTAATTTGCATATTTCTTTGAAATAAAAGGATATTTTGCCAAAAAAACTATCCAGTAGTTTTTGTCATACCCTAGCCTACCTACCATAAAAATATGAGCGAAATCGAATTTTTGACCCTTGCCGCGAAATTAAGAATTTGTTTCATTTTTACCGGCAGGCACTCTTAAGTGTTTGAAAATAAACTGTGATCGCTGCGATAATGCGTTTGTCGTTATTTTCTTCAAAACAATGTATAATAAAACGATTATTAGATTCGGTTTTTGTGATATCCGGAATAATCAAGGTCTCGGTTAGTGTTATCAGCCTCAGCCTTCGGCTTCGGCTGATAACACTTACCTCGACATTGGTTATTTCCGGATATCACATAAACCTCATCCAATAATTGTTTATAATATAAATAATCTGAGGGCACAGTCTGCCAAGTAGACAAAATTGCGGAACGATTAAAAGAAAAACGAACAAAATACATAGAACTGCTCGCAGGCATAAAAACAGAGTACAAAAGTACAGACGCAAATCAATATTGTTTTTGACTTTTTTGGAGGACACCATGAACATCTGAGAAATGACTTAAGATCAATTGCGAACACCGACAAGGAAGTGAGTTACCTGATCGAACGCTGCAGGAAATGGATTTTGAGCCAAAATGTAAATATTGTTGAGAAGTTCTACGAATTTGTTTTAAACGGAAAAAGGAATGTATATTGATGTAATTAAGTAGCATAGATTTAAAATCCGCTGGTTGATGTAACAATGATATGCACAAAGGTAAATAGAACCTTTCCATAATAATGATAATGATACAGATAATGATAATGATACAGATAATGATAATGATACAGATAATGATAATGATACAGATAATGATACAGATACAGATACAGATAATGATACAGATACAGATACAGATAATGATACAGATACAGATAATGATACAGATACAGATAATGATACAGATACAGATAATGATACAGATACAGATAATGATACAGATACAGATAATGATACAGATACAGATACAGATACAGATACAGATACAGATAATGATACAGATACAGATACAGATACAGATAATGATACAGATACAGATACAGATACAGATACAGATACAGATACAGATACAGATACAGATACAGATACAGATACAGATACAGATACAGATACAGATACAGATACAGATACAGATACAGATACAGATACAGATACAGATACAGATACAGATACAGATACAGATACAGATACAGATACAGATACAGATACAGATACAGATACAGATACAGATACAGATACAGATACAGATACAGATACAGATACAGATACAGATACAGATACAGATACAGATACAGATACAGATACAGATACAGATACAGATACAGATACAGATACAGATACAGATACAGATACAGATACAGATACAGATACAGATACAGATACAGATACAGATACAGATACAGATACAGATACAGATACAGATACAGATACAGATACAGATACAGATACAGATACAGATACAGATACAGATACAGATACAGATACAGATACAGATACAGATACAGATACAGATACAGATACAGATACAGATACAGATACAGATACAGATACAGATACAGATACAGATACAGATACAGATACAGATACAGATACAGATACAGATACAGATAACAGATACAGATACAGATACAGATACAGATACAGATACAGATACAGATACAGATACAGATACAGATACAGATACAGATACAGATACAGATACAGATACAGATACAGATACAGATACAGATACAGATACAGATACAGATACAGATACAGATACAGATACAGATACAGATACAGATACAGATACAGATACAGATACAGATACAGATACAGATACAGATACAGATACAGATACAGATACAGATACAGATACAGATACAGATACAGATACAGATACAGATACAGATACAGATACAGATACAGATACAGATACAGATACAGATACAGATACAGATACAGATACAGATACAGATACAGATACAGATACAGATACAGATACAGATACAGATACAGATACAGATACAGATACAGATACAGATACAGATACAGATACAGATACAGATACAGATACAGATACAGATACAGATACAGATACAGATACAGATACAGATACAGATACAGATACAGATACAGATACAGATACAGATACAGATACAGATACAGATACAGATAGTGATAGTGATACAGATAGTGATAGTGATAGTGATAGTGATAGTGATAGTGATAGTGATAATGATAATGATAATGATAAATCGTTCTGTATTTAACTTAGGGAGGGCACACTGTTCTTTACGCAGATTGTATTTATTCTTCTTTTTTGGTGGTAAATATGAGTCTTGTATCCTTCTGAGCATGTCGATGTCGTAGTATGGCCGGATTTATGAGCCAGTTTGGGTACGGTATTCAGAGCGGAAAAACGTAATAAGCATGCGCGAGTTTTGACTGAGCGCCAGGCTCCAAGTTTGAGAAACTGGCCCGATTTTCGTCGATCCTCCTAAACAAAAAATGTTAAGAACTTTGTATGCTTTCTAAATATTCCCGGTAAGCAGCAACATTTTAACCTAACTAATTAAAGCTGAAGTATTTTTTTCATGGGAATCATTTTTTTCGGACAAAATTAACCTAAAGACGGATTTCGAACCCTTTATTTTCCCGCGGTACACAAGAAATTTCGGTGCGAAAAGATATTTTATCCACAAACATTCTTTACATATTTCACATTTATAAGCAACCCAATTAATACATAAGCCAGAGAGCCTCTCAGCAGGTAGGAGAAGACTTGTTTATGGGGTAAACAAATAAATTGTTGTTGTTGTTGTTGTTGTTGTTTTCTTAACAGTGAAGTGCCGAAAAAATAATTTCATGCTTGCTCAAGTGTAACTGAATCAACCAAGCGGCATCCTCGCTTACCTTATTACAGTCCGCCGCTGTTTCCAACCATTGCAAACCATTGCAGCTTGCATTATGACCTGACCCCGCAGGGCTACTGGGGAAGAGCAGAAAGCTGCCGAGAACGTTTTTTCCGCCCTTTAAGCGGGTAAATACCTACTCGTACCCTTTTGGTAGGCTTCGGCGGCATGTGTGATTTTTTTACGCTTGGAGCACCATGGCCAAGGATTCACAAGAACTCGTTCAGAGATGTCCGTGCGTTCCAGGATCGAATTGGAATTTGGAGTGGACCGAACATTAAATTTTCTCTTTATATCAGGTGAATTTAATCTCACCCGGAGAACACAGAAGCATGGCTCGACCAAACTCGCCTGAAATGACCCCGAAATGTACTGACTAGGTAAGATTACAATGAGCGTACTTGCAAACAAAATTAGACTATTAGGTACAGGTCGAATACGATTGCATAGAGAATTGGAAGACACTAAGCCCTGAGATCAATTAAGGTGATTTCTCAGAAATTAAAGTTACCGATGAATTTTTTTGAAACTTTCCCTGAATGTTCCCTACCAAGCACTGTTTCCAAAAACACAATAAAAATGAGAGGTCACCATGCTCGCTTAAGAGATGTGACGGGCCAATCTTACCCAATTTATGCCTGTACTAGCCTGTACTCGTGCTAATCATGCGCGTTGTTCATTGTTCCAAGTTATATCTTGTGGTAGCTGAAGCATAGTTTATTAAAGTAATACTTAGGTAAAAACCTGACAGGTAGAAAGTGTCGAGCATATGGAAGAATATCATATGAAATTTTTCGAAAAATCACACCATTTAAAACGACATGGACGTAAAGCGTTCGTAAAGTCGTTGTTTTCGCGGTCATTGCATGCTTTTACCTATATCTTTTTTTTTTGTCCGATAAAATTTTTCATTTTTTTTTTAAATTAAAGAGGATCATTTGTTCACTGTTATTATGCGATAAAAACTGTAGGTCGCTATGCTCGTTTAAGAGAAAAGGAACAGTTATTTCGCTATCGAGCTTAGCTTTAGGGAAATTTCTTTCGTTGTGTACGTGCACGCGTTCATTTGTCGGCGCTAATGACGCAAAATCGTGCTCAGTACGGATACGCAATGCAATACTGAGGAATCACCTTAATAATCAGGATTATTAAAAACTGGATCATTGGATCATGCAATTCGAGAGTTTTCATTAGCTTAGCCATCGTGGTATATGAGCCATTATACCATGATCTACAAAAATGGCGAGCGTATGCGTGATTTTTTGGGCCTTTTTGTTTTTATTGTAGTCTAGTTTTCTATATTTTGGGGGCGTTTTTAATAGAACAATTATTCCACTCGCGCTTGTTGGATATGAAATGATTATAGCCAACTTGCCGCTAGTCGCCTCGTTGGCTATCTATCATCTCATATCCAACGCGCGCTCATGGAATAATTGTTAAATATAACAAGAAATACAGCCATTGGTTAAACGTCCTCATAAAGAGAAATTTTAACTTTCGGTCCACTCCAATCCACTTCATATTTTTGCAGTATGCCTCGGATAATGTCCGCGTAGTCTCAGACAATCGACCAATTTGTTATCAAGATTTATCGAGGACATCAGAAACTGAGCAAGGTATTTTGCAATTCTAGATTAAGTGTGGGTATGGTTTATAAATTATCTATACTTTTTTCAAGTTCTGCAAGATTTACGGATTGAATGTCATCGTCCACAAGCAACAAATTTTATCGGACAAAAAAAAAAAGATATAGGTAAAAGCATGCAATGACCGCGAAAACAACGACTTTACGAACGCTTTACGTCCATGTCGTTTTAAATGGTGTGATTTTTTCGAAAAATTTCATATGATATTCTTCCATATGCTCGACACTTTCTACCTGTCAGGTTTTTACCTAAGTATTACTTTAATAAACTATGCTTCAGCTACCACAAGATATAACTTGGAACAATGAACAACGCGCATGATTAGCACGAGTACAGGCTAGTACAGGCATAAATTGGGTAAGATTGGCCCGTCACATCTCTTAAGCGAGCATGGTGACCTCTCATTTTTATTGTGTTTTTGGAAACAGTGCTTGGTAGGGAACATTCAGGGAAAGTTTCAAAAAAATTCATCGGTAACTTTAATTTTCTGAGAAATCACCTTAATTGATCTCAGGGCTTAGTGTCTTCCAATTCTCTATGCAATCGTATTCGACCTGTACCTAATAGTCTAATTTTGTTTGCAAGTACGCTCATTGTAATCTTACCTAGTCAGTACATTTCGGGGTCATTTCAGGCGAGTTTGGTCGAGCCATGCTTCTGTGTTCTCCGGGTGAGATTAAATTCACCTGATATAAAGAGAAAATTTAATGTTCGGTCCACTCCAAATTCCAATTCGATCCTGGAACGCACGGACATCTCTGAACGAGTTCTTGTGAATCCTTGGCCATGGTGCTCCAAGCGTAAAAAAATCACACATGCCGCCGAAGCCTACCAAAAGGGTACGAGTAGGTATTTACCCGCTTAAAGGGCGGAAAAAACGTTCTCGGCAGCTTTCTGCTCTTCCCCAGTAGCCCTGCGGGGTCAGGTCATAATGCAAGCTGCAATGGTTTGCAATGGTTGGAAACAGCGGCGGACTGTAATAAGGTAAGCGAGGATGCCGCTTGGTTGATTCAGTTACACTTGAGCAAGCATGAAATTATTTTTTCGGCACTTCACTGTTAAGAAAACAACAACAACAACAACAACAACAATTTATTTGTTTACCCCATAAACAAGTCTTCTCCTACCTGCTGAGAGGCTCTCTGGCTTATGTATTAATTGGGTTGCTTATAAATGTGAAATATGTAAAGAATGTTTGTGGATAAAATATCTTTTCGCACCGAAATTTCTTGTGTACCGCGGGAAAATAAAGGGTTCGAAATCCGTCTTTAGGTTAATTTTGTCCGAAAAAAAATGATTCCCATGAAAAAAATACTTCAGCTTTAATTAGTTAGGTTAAAATGTTGCTGCTTACCGGGAATATTTAGAAAGCATACAAAGTTCTTAACATTTTTTGTTTAGAGGATCGACGAAAATCGGGCCAGTTTCTCAAACTTGGAGCCTGGCGCTCAGTCAAAACTCGCGCATGCTTATTACGTTTTTCCGCTCTGAATACCGTACCCAAACTGGCTCATAAATCCGGCCATACTACGACATCGACATGCTCAGAAGGATACAAGACTCATATTTACCACCAAAAAAGAAGAATAAATACAATCTGCGTAAAGAACAGTGTGCCCTCCCTAAGTTAAATACAGAACGATTTATCATTATCATTATCATTATCACTATCACTATCACTATCACTATCACTATCACTATCACTATCTGTATCACTATCACTATCTGTATCTGTATCTGTATCTGTATCTGTATCTGTATCTGTATCTGTATCTGTATCTGTATCTGTATCTGTATCTGTATCTGTATCTGTATCTGTATCTGTATCTGTATCTGTATCTGTATCTGTATCTGTATCTGTATCTGTATCGTGTATCTGTATCTGTATCTGTATCTGTATCTGTATCTGTATCTGTATCTGTATCTGTATCTGTATCTGTATCTGTATCTGTATCTGTATCTGTATCTGTATCTGTATCTGTATCTGTATCTGTATCTGTATCTGTATCTGTATCTGTATCTGTATCTGTATCTGTATCTGTATCTGTATCTGTATCTGTATCTGTATCTGTATCTGTATCTGTATCTGTATCTGTATCTGTATCTGTATCTGTATCTGTATCTGTATCTGTATCTGTATCTGTATCTGTATCTGTATCTGTATCTGTATCTGTATCTGTATCTGTATCTGTATCTGTATCTGTATCTGTATCTGTATCTGTATCTGTATCTGTATCTGTATCTGTATCTGTATCTGTATCTGTATCTGTATCTGTATCTGTATCTGTATCTGTATCTGTATCTGTATCTGTATCTGTATCTGTATCTGTATCTGTATCTGTATCTGTATCTGTATCTGTATCTGTATCTGTATCTGTATCTGTATCTGTATCTGTATCTGTATCTGTATCTGTATCTGTATCTGTATCTGTATCTGTATCTGTATCTGTATCTGTATCTGTATCTGTATCTGTATCTGTATCTGTATCTGTATCTGTATCTGTATCTGTATCTGTATCTGTATCTGTATCTGTATCTGTATCTGTATCTGTATCTGTATCTGTATCTGTATCTGTATCTGTATCTGTATCTGTATCTGTATCTGTATCTGTATCTGTATCTGTATCTGTATCTGTATCTGTATCTGTATCTGTATCTGTATCTGTATCTGTATCTGTATCTGTATCTGTATCTGTATCTGTATCTGTATCTGTATCTGTATCTGTATCTGTATCTGTATCTGTATCTGTATCTGTATCTGTATCTGTATCTGTATCTGTATCTGTATCTGTATCTGTATCTGTATCTGTATCTGTATCTGTATCTGTATCTGTATCTGTATCTGTATCTGTATCTGTATCTGTATCTGTATCTGTATCTGTATCATTATCTGTATCTGTATCTGTATCTGTATCATTATCTGTATCTGTATCTGTATCTGTATCTGTATCTGTATCATTATCTGTATCTGTATCATTATCTGTATCTGTATCATTATCTGTATCTGTATCATTATCTGTATCTGTATCATTATCTGTATCTGTATCATTATCTGTATCTGTATCTGTTATTCAATTATCTGTATGCTGGTATCTGTATGCATTATCTGTAATGCATTATCAATTAAAAAAAAAAATCGTGTATCGATTATCATATGCTGTGTATCATTTTATGCATTATCTGTTATGTGCATTTATCATATCTTATGGAAAAGGTTCCTATTTACCTTTGTGGGCATATGCATTGTTTAGGGGGCAGTATACTCAGAGCCAGCGGATTTTAAATCTATGGCTATCTTCTAATTACTATGCAATCATTACATTCGGCTTTTTTCCAGGTTTATTTATAACCACAATTCGTAGAACTATCTCACACTATTTATTAGCATTTTGGCTCAAAACAATGTCCATTTCGCTGCAGGCGTTGCGATCAGGTAACTGCACTCCTTGTCAGGTGTTGGCGGCAATTGATCTTAAGTCATTTCTGCAGATGTTTCATGGTGTCCCTCCAAAAAAGTCAAAAGCAGTATTGATGTTGACGGTCTTTACTATTTGTTACTCTGTTTTTATGGCCCTGGCTGAGCAGTTCTCTGTATTTTGGTCGTTTTTCTTTGAAGATCGTTCCGCAATTTTGTCTGACTTGGCATTTTTTTTGACTTGTGGCCCTCAGATTATTTATATTATAAACAAATTATTGGTATGCAGGTTTATGTGCTAGAGCCGGATAGATGAAGCTAGCAGTCACCACTGTCGGAGGGTAAGTGTTATCGAGGCGAAGCTCAGGCCACAGCCCGAAGGCTGGAGGGGCGGTATAACACTAACCGGAGACCTTGATTAATTCGGGCGTGATAGTCACAAAAACCGAATTCTAATAATCGTTTTATTATACATGTGTTTTGAAGAAAATAAAACGGAGCAGAAAGGCGGCATTATCGCAGCGCATACGGACTAGTTTATTTTCAA
>JAHPZR010003059.1:15000-30960 GCA_019787425.1 Platygyra sinensis | reverse complement strand
AATATAATAAAACCATGGAGTCCGACTGCGTGCCGGACGGGCCGTTGAACCAAATCATTTTTTTTCCTACATTTTCTTCCAATGCATTTGTTCACAGTTGCGAGTGTAGTGTTTGAAGGTCTTACAAATTCCCTTGTCAAGTGTTGCGCAATCAAAATAATCATGGAAAACAATTTTCATTTGTTAATGCCTGAAAAAAATGTGTTTGAAATCTTGAAATCTCCCCACGACAGGCTACACGCGAATAATGACAATGCTGATTTTGTTTGGCCTGGAAAATGTAATGCGTGTTTGATCTGATTTGTCACTCGAGTGGTGAAACATGGCAAAGTGGCCAAGAAAAATACACATGAAACTTGATGAGACGCAATCAGGAAAACAGCCTGGTGTGTATCATAATTTCTGCTTTTCTGAGGTTCATAACAATGAGTTGAATAGGGTTGAGGTATCAACTGATGCCTTAAGATATCTTTTTACGCTGCAATTACGCTGGGCCCCCATCCCGGTGATGCTCATAATTATTTCCACAGTAATTCAGTATACATGTCCTTCTTCACTGTTGCTTTCCTCACTTGTCACCAGAGGAAAGAAATGTTTATTATCTCGGAAACGGTATGGGTGATGTAGTTAGTCCTCCATGACAATCTTCTTTCTAGTCAACATAGTGCGGTTTTTTCCCGCAGAATATTATTGTAACAAACAATCAGCAGAAACGTGAACATACTTAAGAACTCATGAAAATATAATAATGGGTTCCTGGAATACTGTTTGCTAGGAACGCAAAAGGCGTGGACTCTCCCATAAATGTTTACTCCTCTTACCTCACATCCACAAGTGTTTGTTGTTTATTGTATGTTGCAGTCAGTGATTATTCATGCTATGATCTTAAGGCACAGTTGATACATCAACCTATTCAACTCATTTTATGAACCTCAGAAAAGGCAGAAATTATGATCACAACAGGCTGTATTCTGATTGCGTCTCATCAAGTTTCAATGTATTTTTCTTGGCCACTTTGCCATGTTCACCACTCGAGTGACAAATCAGATCAACACGCATTACATTTTCCAGGCCAAACAAAATCAGCATTGTCATTATTCCAAGCCTGTCGTGGGTAGATTTCAAGATTTCAAAACATTTTTTCAGCATTAACAAATGAAAATTGTTTTCCATGATTATTTTGATCGCAAAACTTGACAAGGAATTTAAAAACTTCAAACATCACATCAAAGTGAACAAATGATTGAAGAAAATGTAGGAAAAAATGATTGGTTCAACGGCGTCCGGCACGAAGTCGGACTCCATGGTTTTATTATATTAACAAAAACACAGGTGAGATGTCAGGAGTGGGATTCGAACCCACGCCTACAAGAGTAGACTGCGACCTGAACGCAGCGCCTTAGACCGGACAAAAGGTTCTCCCACAAATATTTACTCCGCTCACCTGGCCACATCCATAATTGCTTTGCTTTGAGATTTAGTTTATGATCACGTGCAAGTCAGGATGAGGTTCTCCCACAAATATTTACTCCGCTCACCTGGCCACATCCATAATTGCTTTGCTTTGAGATTTAGTTTATGATCACGTGCAAGTCAGGATGGCCGAGCGGTCTAAGGCGCTGCGTTCAGGTCGCAGTCTACTCTTGTAGGCGTGGGTTCGAATCCCACTCCTGACAATTTTTGATCGTTTTGCCAAGTTTAACGTTCGACTGGCAAATCAAACCAGCACGCATTACATTTTCCAGATTAAAAAAACATTGCGATTGTCATTTACTCCAAGCCAGTCAAGGGGAAAAGGTTTCAACATTGAAACCTGAAAACGTTTCTGCATGATGTTTTTGATCTGTACAGCGCAGCAAATGATCCCCGACCGCAAGAGATCCCCAAATTGGACCGCAAATGATCCCGAACCGCAAATGATCCCCGATGTGGACCTCCGAAAAACGAGGAATGGCATGGAGTTTGGTTTCCCGGATTTTTTTATTTTTAATTTTTGTATTTATTTATTTTCATCAACTAAATGATGAATTAGATAAACATAAAGAAAAGATATTCTGACAGCGTAAATTATAATTTAAATACACTTCTCCTGACAAATTCATCTTATTTTCGCCTGCCAATTCTTCAGAAAAATTACAAGAAAAATCCAAAGCTCGTAGATAGCAATACCATTTCTCGACAAGCTCGATCTACAACAATGATAGCTTAATGCTACCATGACTAATTTATGAACATCCTCCTCCAAACAAAATTAGTCCAGTTTCTTCGCAGAATATTAGCGTAGTAAACACTCACCAGAAACGTAAACCTACCCAAAAACTGATGAAAATATAATTGTGGCTTCGTGAATACTGCTTGCTAGGAACAAGTTGAATCAATAAATTCTTTTAAAAGATGTCACACAAAATCGTGGTCGTGCTTGACTACATTAAATTTTTCTTGGAATTTGATTAAGTAGAGGTGACAAATCAAGCCAGCATGCATTCCATTTCCCAGGCCAAACAAAATCATGATTGCATGTCAGTATTCCAAGCCAGTCAATGAAAACAAGATATGAAGATTTCAAAACATTCTTTCATTAAAAACTGAAAACTTTCTTGTGTGATCATATTGGTCGCAACGCTTGACGAGCAATTTAAAAAATTCAATTCATCACATCCAGGAGAACAAACGGCTGAACAAAATGTAGAAAAAAAAAAGATTGTAACAGCGTCCAATTTCGTGTTTTTATTATATCGACAAAAAGCAGTTGTCTTGTCAGGAGTGGGATTCGAACCAACGCCTACAAGAGTAGACTGCGACCTGAACGCAGCGCCTTAGACCCCTCGACCATCCTGACTTGCACATGAGCAGGACTCAAATCTCTTGCCAGAAAGGAATCACATTTAGTAAAGCTTTGGGCATTTTGTCGCTAGAGTCGTAGCCCGCAGGCAAAGCCTTGGCACAAAGAAATTTTTCAGTCGTTGTTAGAAAAAGTTCGTTGTTGTTAATTTATTTTTTTTAAGCTTATCTTTGAAAATTTCGTAGAAAAGTGAGGGAAAAGTGATTGGTTCAACGGCGTCCGATATGTTTTTTATTATATTAACAAAAAAAAACAGATGAATTGTCAGGAGTGGGGTTCGAACCCACGCCTACAAGAGTAGACTGCGACCTGAACGCAGCGCCTTAGACCACTCGGCCATCCTGACTTGCACAAAGAATCAGACTTAGCAGAGCATTGGACACTTTTGTCCCTAGAGTCCCTCCTAGCCAGCGAAGCTTTGGCACGAGCACAGGATAACGTTGTCACAAAAAAATATGCTATTGTTAATTTTGTTTATCTTGATGGTTTATTAGTTCCTGAGGATCCGCAGTTAACAATATAATGTAATTTATGAACATCCTTCTCCAGACTTCTATGTTATGTATGGTTTACTTTTATAGCTTTCCTCGCCAGAAGGAAAAAAATTGTCATCTCGTAAACGGGTTTGGTGATGTTGATCAATCTGTCTAGCAATCTCTTTTCTTCTATAAAAACAAAATTAGCCCAGTTTCTTCGCAGAGTATTAGCGTAGTAAACAGTCACCAGAAACGTGAATCTACCCAAGAAATGATGAAAACATAACTTTCTATGAAACATCAAGTACATGAAATTAATCTTTGAATTTGGTTACTGAGTAATCTATTTTCATGTTTCATGTTTTGCTTTTCGCTCATTTTTTTCTCGTTTCATTCATCACGCCGGCACATGAAATATAAATTGTTGAAATAAAAACATTTTAATGCTTCTCTTGAAGCTGATAATGCAAAAACTCTTTTCTGTGAAATGCAGTAGAGCCATATTAACAGCATAAAGTTGTGTTCGTATTAAAGGAGTCCTCAACATACCACAATGACTGACTATCAACCTTTTCTTCAGGCCCAAAAAGTAGTCGCAATAACAAGGTGATCATATTATTGGGTTGGAAATAAGATTCCTCCACAAATACCGCCTCAGGTGAGTTGTTAAGAGTGGGATTTGAACCCCAAGCCTACAAGCGTAGACTGCAACCTAAACGCAGCGCCTTAGACTGCTCGGCCATCCTGACTTCCACGCGACAATAAGTTGCATGCAAAGGAATCATATTTAATAGAGCTTTGGACATTTTTTCTACTGAAGTCGATCTTCCATCTTAGCCGGCGAGGAAAAGATTACGTTGTTAGAGAAAAATGTGTTACTGTAAGTTTCATTTTATAGTTTTTCTTTAAGGTTTATTAACTTCTTAAGCCATCGCAGTTAAAAATGTACTGTAATTTATGGACATCCTCCTCCAAACAAAATTAGTCCAGTTTTTTTCACAGAATATTAGCGTAATAAGCAGTCCACCAGAAACGTGAACCTACCCAAGAACTACTGAAAATATACTTGTGGTTTCGTAACTGCTTGCTAGGAACAAGTTGAATCAGTGTAGTAAAATGAAGGCTTCTAAAAGATCTCCCACAAAGCCGTGGTCGCTCTTTACTATGAAGGATCAAGTACATGACATAATTGTTCTTATACAACTATTTTCATGTGTCGTGCTTTGCTTTTCGCCTATCATTTTCTGTTTTCACACATCATGCACATAAAGTGGACGGTTGAAATAAAATATATGAATATTACACAGTAGAGCCATATTGATAGCACTTCATCTTTAGCATATAAAGTTGTGTTCGTATTAAAGGATCCTTATAACAAACCTCAATGAATGACTATCAACATTTTCTTCAGGATAAAAAAGTGGTCGTAATAACAAGATGGTCATACTATTGGTTTGGACGTAAGGCGGGGTTCCATCACAAATATTCTCCTGGCTTCAGTAGCTAGCAAAATCCACAATTGGTTGCATTGATCAATCAATCAATCAATCAATCAATCAAAAACTTTATTTTACTTCGAATTAGTTGATAATTAGATGATTCATGCTAAGATTTAAAGCCGGGCAAAGTTGATGCATTAACTTCTTCAACTTATTTTCCAGGCTAAACGAAGTCACGATTGTCATTACTGATTCCAAGCCAGTCGAGGGATATAAGATAAGAAGATTTTAAAAAAATTCTTTGGACATTGAAAACTGAGAACGTTTTTTGCATGATTATTTTGATCGCAAAACTTGACGAGCAATTTAAACACTTAAAATCATTACATCAAAAGGGAACAAACGATTAACGAAAATTTTGGGGAAATGTGATTGGTTCAACGGCGTCAGACTTCATGTTCCTATTATGTTAACAAAAAGCAAGTTAGTTGTCAGGAGTGGGATTCGAAGCCACGCCTACAAGAGTAGACTGCGACCTGAACGCAGCGCCTTAGACCACTCTGCCATCCTGACTTGCACGTGAGGTTAGGCTAAATCTCTTGTCACAAAGGAATCATATTTGGCAGAGCTTCGGACATTTTCCACCCCAGAATGCGTGAACGTACCAAAGAAGTTATGAAAAATATATCTAATTGTGGCTCCATAATTACTTTTTGTTAGGAACAAGTCAAATCAGCGTTAATTAAAATTGCATGCCTTTGATAGGGCTTACAAAAAAAGCGTGTTCGCGCTTTACCATGAAGCATCAAGTGCATTGAATTATGTTCTTCGAATTTGTTTAAGTTCATCTTCTTCCATGTTTCATATGTTGCATTTGGCTCATTTTGTCCGGTTTTGCATATCATGCACAAGAAGTGAACTACTTTGCGATGTTCACCGTTCTGGTGACAAATCAAACCAGTACGGATTACATTTTGGTTCTGTCCTGGTGTACCGGTTCACAAGGGAATAACCATTGTTCTTTCTTTGTTCAGGAGTCATTGGTTAGCTGTCGTGTATTGTTTGGTCCTTTGTAGGGGCTCTTGTGTACCGGTACACGAGGACAGAACCTACATCACGATTCTCATTATTCGAAGCTACTCAAGGGGAACAAGATATGAAGATTTCAGAGCATTCTTTATGCACTGATTGAAAACTGAAAGCTTTTTTGCATGATCATATTGAATGCAAAAAACTTACGATCAATTCAAAAAGTTCGAAATTATAACACATGAAAAAGAACAAAAGCCTGAGCAAAGTACAGAAAAAATTATTCCTCCAATTGCGTCCGACTTCATGTTTTCATTATATTAACAAAAAGCAAGTGTGCTGTCAGGAGTGGGATTCGAACCCACGCCTACAAGAGTAGACTGCGACCTGAACGCAGCGCCTTAGACCGCTCGGCCATCCTGACGTGCACGTTACCATAGACTCAATCTCTTGTCACAGAGGAATCCTATTTAGCAAAGCTTTGGAAATTTTTGTTCCCAGATTCGCTTGTCCCGCTTATCCGGCGAAGCCAAGTGGCACGGAAAGGATTACGTTGTTCGAAAGTTATGTTATTGTAAATTTTATTTTTATAGTTTATCTGTAAGGTTTACTTAGTTCCACGGTTAAAAATGTACTGTAATTTAAGGACATTCTCTTAGAGTGTCCGTTGTGGATGATGTTATCTTGAAAAACTTAAACTGTACATTAAATGTGCGACCTGTTATTGGGATGTCGTCTTCTTTATGGCTTTCTCGTAAAGGAAAAAAAAATTATATGTGTAATTTCATGTACTATTTACCATTTCTTTCAGAGCAAAGTGTTATCTACGAATTCATGTTCCTACAAGGAATACCAGTTGAAAGAGGGAGATAATTACACCCCTAAAGGCCGTTTATAGGCATATACTGACCACATGGTCGAAGCATCTGCTTATGTCATCCTCTTCTCACTTGAGACATGTTACCTTGGATCATATGTGTTACAGCGGTATGTATATCGACATAGCATCATGTTATAACTGTATGTGTTAAGTCTAGTCTTGACTGTAAGTGTAACTGGATAGTCGCGCATCTTCCATCAATATAAATGTCGTCAGCCGTACATTTTGAACACGCCAGTGTGTCATGTGCAGGTCTGGTTTGTCCTCGTTTATTGGCTCTTAAATTCAAACTATAAAAGTAATATCCTATAGTCGTTTCAGCCCCGGCATTTTTATACATGAAGCCTGCATGATTATTTTACAGTAATCAGTATAAGCATGTCTTTTTCATAATGGCTTTCCTCACTGGTCACCAGAAGAAAGAAATGTTGTTATCTCGTAAACGGGTATGGTGTTGTTGATTAGTCTGCCATCGATTTTGCCATCTTCAACGTTCGAGTCACAAATAAAACCAGCACGCATTACGTTTTCCAGGCCAAACGACATTGCGATTGTCATTATTCCAAGCCAGCCAACCGAAACATGATCTGTAGATTTCAAAACATTCTTTCAACATAGAAAACTGAACTCTTTTTTGCATCATTATTTTGTTCACAAAACTTAACGAGCAGTTTAAAAATTTCAAATCATCACATCAAACAGAACAAACGACTGAAGAAAATTTGGGGAGAACGTGGTGATTGGTTCAATAGCGTCCGACTTGATGTTCTTATAATATTAACAAAAAACAGGTGAGTTGTCAGGAGTGGGATTCGAACCCACGCCTACAAGAGTAGACTGCGACCTTAACGCAGCGCCTTAGACCGCTCGGCATCCTGATTACACTTGCACCATATGTTAAATGTCTTGTCAGAAAGGAATCATATTTAGTAAAGCTTTAGAGATTTTTGTCCTCAGAGTCGCTTGTCCCGCTTAGCCGGCGAAGAAAAGATTACGTCAGAAAAATATGTTATTGTAAATTTTATTTTAATAGTTTACACTAAGTTCCTAAGCAGCCACAGTTTTTTTAATTTTTTTTTTAAAAAAATGCACAGTAATTTAAGGACATCCTCTTGCAGACTTTCATGTTGTGGATGGTTTATCTTGAAAAACTTAAACTGTATATGATGTGCGACGTGTAATTGGGATGTCGTCTTCTTTATGGTTTTCCTCGTCAGAGAAAAAAAATGTTATAAAAAGTTGTTTTCTCGGAAATAATTGGGCATCAGAACATTGTTTAGGAAAACTTCACAGAATGCTGGAAAGGGACATCCCATCCAGGGATGGTAATGATACTCTTAGCTGTTTTATGCTGCGAACCTTGAGTTAAACGCTGAGACCATTGTTCTTGTGACATTTACTTGCAGTTGGAAAGGTCTGTTATAACGCTTGTTAATATTCATAGCGTCCAAAAGAAGCTTATTCATTGGTTGCTTAATAATTTTCATATTTTAGACGATCAGTTAGAGTATCGTGTCGGTTAATGACATGATTTGACCAAACCAACACTCTGATATGTGTAATTTCATGTACTATTTACCATTTTTTTCAGAGCAAAGTGTTATGTATGAAGTCATGGTCCTGCAAGGAATACCAAAAAGGGAGATAATTACACCACGGAACGCTAATAATATAACAATTATTCCATGAGCCCGCGTTGGATATGAAGTGATAAAATAACCAACGAGCGCGTAGCGTAGCGTAGCGCGTAATCACTTCATATCCAATAAGGGCGAATGGAATAATTGTTTTAGTAAATTCTCAACCCTGGTTTTGCCGCCGATTTTTATTTCCACAATTTTACAAAGCGAAAAATTTTAAACTTGGCGCACTATTTTCCATATGACGTAAAACTCATCCGACTATTGGCTCACAGTCGGAGTTTTTTAGCCAATCAAAAAGCTAGAAATGCAATAGTCGGAGCTGAGAATTTACTAAATAGGCATATACTGACCACATGGTTGAAGCATCTGCTTATGTCATCCTCTTCTCACTTGAGACATTTTGCCTTGGATCATATGTGTTACAGAGGTATGTGTACTGACATAGCATCGTGTTATAAACTGTATGTGCTCGGTCTAGTCTTGAGTGTAAGTGTACTGAGTGGATAGTCGCGTATCTTCCATCAATATAAATGTCGTCATCCGTACATTTTGAACCTGCCAGTGCGTCATGTAATATTTCAAAAACGAGTGCGAGGGTTTCATCAGGTTCTCAAATTCAAACTAAAAGTAATTTTCTATAGTCGTTTCAGTCCAAGTATTTGTATACATGAAGCCTTAAGATATTTTGCGCTGGATTACGATGAGCATCGTTGATGCTCATAATTATTTCACAGCAATCACATCAGCTTCTTCAACTCATTTTAACCTCAGAAAAGGCAGAAATTAGGATCACGACATACTGTATTCTGATTGCGTTTCATCTATTTTCCACGTATTTTTCTTGCCATTTTGCCATGTTCACCGTTCGAGTGACATATCAAACCAACACGCATTACATTTTCCAGGCCAAACAAAAACAGGATTGTCATTATTCCAAGCCAGTCATGGGAAGCAAGATATGAGAATTTAAAAACATTCTTTCACAATTAAAAAATGAAATTGTTTTCCATGATTATTTTGATCGCAAAACTTGACGAGCAATTTGAAAATTTCAAATCACCACGTCAAAGAGAACAAATAAATGAAGAAAATGTAGGGAAAAAAATGACTGGTTCAATGGCGTCCGACTTCATGTTTTTATTACATTAGCAAAAAGCAAGTGTGCTGTCAGGAGTTGGGATTCGAGCCCACGCCTACAAGAGTAGATTGCGACCTTAACGCAGCGCCTTAGACCGCTCGGCCATCCTGACTTGCATATGACAGTAGGATAGATCTCTTGTCACATGAATCATTTTTAGCTAAGCTTTGAACATTTCTGTAGCCTGCAAAGTCTTGGCTCCAGGAAAGATTATGTTGTTAGAAAAAGTATGTTATTAAAAATTCTATTTTCATGAGTTTATCTTGAAGGTTTTCCAAGTTCCTGAGGTACCTTAGTTAAAAATATACTGTCATTTATTGACATCCTCCTCCAGACTTCAAAATAATAATAATAATAATAATAATAATAATAATAATAATAATAATAATAATAATAATAATAATAATAACGTCTTTATTATAAGCATCCGATAAAATTACATATCTGATGTTACAGTGAAAATATATAGATAGAAAAAGTTACAATGATTAAGATGAATAAATATAATTAAATTGATTAAAAATACATATGGGATATTTACACAGCTAGATTATATTCAAAAATTAATCTATTAAAAAAGCTATTTTTATAACGTTCAGTGTTAATACTGGGCCTGACAATGGATTTCCTTGGAAGGTTTACAGTATCGTCTTTGTACTTTGGGAGCAAGCTTTTCAATGGATGGTCCTCGCGTTTGAGGTTATAAAAAAGGCGTCTGTCGCTGTCAACAGAAACGTGAACCTACCCAAAAAACTGACGAAAATATAATTGTGGCTTCGTGAATACTCCTTGATGGGAGCAAGTTGATGCTATAGATGGTTTATGTTTATTGCTTTCTCCGCCCGAGAAAAGAATCTTTTTCTCGGAAACGGGTACAGTGATGTTGATTAACCTGTCTAGCACTCTCTTTTCTTCTATAAAAAGAAAAATAGTCCAGTTTCTTCCCGGAATATAAGTGTAATAAATAGTCACCAGAAACGTGAACCTACCCAAGAACGGATGACACTATAATTGTGGCTCTGTCAGAATACTGCTTGCTAGGAACAAGTTGAATCAGTGTAGTAAAATGAATGCGTCTAAAAGGTCTTTACAAAAAGGCGTGGTTGCGCTTTATCTTGAAACATCAAATACATGAAATTGTTCATTGAATTTGATTAAGTACATCTATTTTCATGTTTCATGTTTTGCTTTTCGCTCATTTTTTTCTGTTTTCAGACGCCATGCACATAAAGTCAACCGTTAAAATAAAAGCAGTTTCATAACTTTCCAGATATGTCCAGGATTAAACGCTAATGAGATTCAAATTCCTTACGACAAGCGTCACAAAGTGTCCTCATTACAGGAGCCCTTTGGAGATCTTTGGACATTTTTGTCCTTAGAGTCGCTCTTCCATCTTAGCCGGCGAAGCCTTGGCACGAGGAAAAGGTTACGTCGAAAAAAAATTGTTTTATAGTTTTCCAAGTTCCTGAGCAACCGTAGTTAAAACTACACTCTAATTTATGGACATCTTCCTCGAAACAAAATTAATCCAGTGTCTTCGCAGAATATTAGCATAGTAAACACTCAACAGAAACGTAAACCTACCCAAAAAACTGACGAAAATATAATTGTGGCTTCGTGAATACTCCTTGATGGGAGCAAGTTGAATCAGTGTAGCAAAATGAATGCTTCTAAAAGAAGTCACACAAAGTCGTGGTCGCTCTTTACCATGAAACATCAAGTACGTGAAATTGTTCTTGGAATTTGATTAAGTACGGGTGACAAATCAAGCCAGCATGCATTCCATTTCCCAGGCCAAACAAAATTATGATTGTCATTATTCCAAGAAAGTCAATGAAAACATGTTATGAAGATTTCAAACGTCCAACTTCATGTTTTTAGTACGTTAACAAAAAGCAGGTGAGATGTCAGGAGTGGGATTCGAACCCACGCCTACAAGAGTAGACTGCGACCTGAACGCAGCGCCTTAGACCGCTCGGCCATCCTGACTTGCACGTCGGCATAATCAGAAACTAAATCTCCTGTCAGAAAAGAATCTTATTTAGCAAAGCTTTGGAAATTTTTGTTCCTAGAGTTGCTTGTCCGTCTTAGATGGCGAAGCTGATTTCCTTTTCGTAAACGGTCGTTGCCATTTTAACGGTCAACGCCATTATTGGTAACCAAGCCTTTCAGAGTGAGTGGTGCTATATCTGCTTTAGTGTAGGCCTGGACAAGGTAGAAACTGGTTATAATTTGTTACTGGAGTTAAAATGCACTCACCAAATGCTTAATTGTTAATATTCACACTGGTTTGCTTCCGTTAGCTTTTATTTGTTGTTTGGGACTCGACATAAACTGACTTATCATTATTTTTTTAAAAAAGTCACGTTTTATAATTAAATTTTGCAGTGTTTGACGGATCAATCTGGTAGTGTAGTGGTATGAGGGACATTAGGAAACAGAGGTTCTGGGTTTGATACTGGGTGGTTGTTTACATAGCTTCCTTTTTCTTTAATTTAGTAGAGAAAAAACTTGTTGATTATCAAAAAATTTTCTACGTCTCGGGAAAATGGCATCGACCGTTCATGAAACGGACAACTGCGCCGGCGAAGCCTTGGCACGAGGAAAAAATACCTTGTTAGAAAAAATGTGTCATTGTAATGTTTGTTTTATAATTTATCTTTAAGGTTTTCCAAGTTCCTGAGCAACCACAGTTAAAAATATACTGTAATTTATTGACATCCTCCTCCAGACTTCCCAGTTATGAATGGTTCATGCTCATGGTTAATGCTTAAAGATAAATTACAAAAATAAAATTTACAATTACATACTTTTTCTAACAACATTATTTTTCCTCGCGTCAAGTTTTGCATACTAAGATGGAAGAGCACTCTGGGGACAGATATGTTCAAAGCTTTGCTAAATATGATTCCTTTCTCGTAAGAGATATAACTCAAGGTCATGTGCAAGTCAGGATGGCCGAGCGGTCTAAGGCGCTGCGTTAAGGTCGCAGTCTACTCTTGTAGGCGTGGGTTCGAATCCCACTCCTGACAAAACCATTGCTTTTTGTTGATATAATAAAAACTACAAGAGAAGACCTCGACCTTAACGCAGCGGCGGCTCGGCCATCCTGACTTGCACGTGCATGTAAACTAAATCTCTTGTCACTAAAGAACTAAGGAGATCTCTGGACATTTTTGTCCTTAGAGTCGCTCTTCCATCTTAACCGGCGAAGCCTTGGCACGAGGAAAAGGTTACGTCGAAAAAAAAAGTTTTTATAGTTTTCCAAGTTCCTGAGCAACCGTAGTTAAAACTACACTCTAATTTATGGACATCTTCCTCGAAACAAAATTAATCCAGTTTCTTCGCAGAATATTAGCATAGTAAACACTCAACAGAAACGTGAACCTACCCAAAAAACTGACGAAAATATAATTGTGGCTTCGTGAATACTCCTTGATGGGAGCAAGTTGAGTCAGTGTAGCAAAATGAATGCTTCTAAAAGAATTCACACAAAGTCGTGGTCGCTCTTTACCATGAAACATCAAGTACATGAAATTGTTCTTGGAATTTGAGTAAGTACGGGTGACAAATCAAGCCAGCATGCATTCCATTTCGCAGGCCAAACAAAATTATGAGATCTTAGGTCTTAGGCGGTGCGTTCAGGTCGCAGTCTACTCTTGTAGGCGTGGGTTCGAATCCCCCTCCTGACAACTAACCTGCTTTTTGTTAACATAATAGGAACATGAAGTCTGACGCCGCTGAACCAATCACTTTTCCCAAAATTTTTGTTAAACGTTTGCTCTCTTTGATATAATGATTTTAAGTGTTTAAATTGCTCGTCAAGTTTTTCGATTAAAAGAATCATGCAAAAATTGTTCTCAGTTTTCAACGTTAAAAGAATTTTTATAATCTTCTTATCTTATATCCCTCGACTGGTTTGGAATCAGTAATGACAATTGTGACTTCGTTTAGCCTGGAAAATGAGTTGAAGAAGTTAATGCATCAACTTTGCCCAGCTTAAAATCTTAGCATGAATCATCAATGCGACCAATTGTGCATGCAACTCACTGTCACGTGCAAGTCAGGATGGCCGAGCGGTCTAAGGCGCTGCGTTCAGGTCGCAGTCTACTCTTGTAGGCGTGGGTTCGAATCCCACTCCTGACAACTCACCTGCTCTTTGTTAATATAATAAACATGAAGTCGGACGCCGTTGAACCAATCACTTTTTCCCAAAATTTTCTTAGTGTGATGATTTAAAATTAGTTAAAAAACAGTCCTAAGAAAGCACGCGCACAGATTGGTTAAAAATCGTGTTTGTATAACTCGGTGGAGACACAGAACTAGCGCGCGCCGTTGACGTAGGGATGGCGCGCGCAAAGAGAATTTATATTTTGATAATCAAAGTTAACAAGTTGTTTTCCTTTTTCTCGTCGCGATGTTTTTGAAAAGTAATAGAAAACATGTACTCCGTGTTTCTATGGAGTTATAGAAACACTCGTGAAAGTTTGTGGAAACACTCGCCTGCGGCTCGTGTTCCCAGAGCATTGCTCGTTCTCCCAAACTTCCACTTTTGTTTCTATTTAACAATTAGATTATGAGCTCGAGATTTCTATGAGGTGATAGTCGGCCTCATCAACTATCGCCTCTTACAAATCGAGAGCGAATAACCTAATTGTTTTAGTAGAATTATAACTGAAATTAACGCAAATAACGGTTTAAAATGATTTTCCCACGCGTTATTGAACTTTACCCTTAAGGTAGCTGGAAACAGTTTCCAGTACTTTCCAAGACTTAGAGTTTGATGGGTCATTGTAACCACTCTTTATCGGTTAACACCTCAATCATGCTATCAACAAACTGCCCAATCATTGGTGAACAAGTTGCTGTTAATTTTGTGGCACAATAGGTTACCATAGCAATAATATGGCCTATTGAAAACACCCTTAATTTTAGCTTTAAGCGCTTACTGCTCAAAAACGAGCTCGGTGCCTCCCATTTTTTATTATCGAATTGTAATTAGCATAATAAGATGCAACTTTTTGCAAAGTTTAAAAAATTTCTGTTTAGGGGGTTCAGAGCCACCTTAAATTTTCGAAAAATTTAAGGTGGCTCTAAAAACATCGCATTTCGTGGACGACCGGCAGCCACTGCACTCAAATGGCTGATAGTATACGAGTAGCTCAGCCAATCAGATTGCAGCATTTGCATTAGTATACTAGAAGAATTCTACTAAAACTCGATAGAAACACGGCGGTAAGATGAGAGACCCTGGGAACGAGGTTGCTTGTTTTCTATTTCTTAATTGTTAAATTGCTTGTTAAGTTTTGTGATCAAAGTAATGATGCAAAATAGTTTTCATTTTTTAATGTTGAAACACTGTTTTGAAACCTACATATCTTGTTTTTGTTGACTGGCTTGGATTAATGAAAATCGTGATATTATTTGGCCAGGAAAATGTAATGCGTGCTGGTTTGATTTGTCACTCGAACGTTGACCATGGCAAACTTGTCATGAAATATACATTGAGAATTGGTGAGACGCAATCAGAATACAGCATGTTGTGATCATAATTTGTGCCTTTTTAAAGGTTAAAATGAGTTGAAGAAGTTCATTCATTAACTTTGCCTTAAGATTATAGCATGAATAATCACTGAAACCAAATGTAAATATGGCTAGGTAACCCAGGAGAATATTCAGAAGAGATGTTCAACATCAGCCTCTAGAAAGTCATTAAAATGTTTTTATTTCAACGTTAACGGTCCATTATATGTGCGAGATGTAATTCATCTTCTGAGATTAAGCTCGTGTCAGACAGGATGGCCGAACGGTCTAAGGCGCTGCGTTCAGGTCGCAGTCTACTGTTTTAGGCGTGGGTTCGAATCCCACTCTTGACATCTCACCTGCTTTTTGTTGATATAATAAAAACATGAAGTTGGACGCTGTTACAATCCTTTTTTTTTTACATTTTCTTCAGCCGTTTGTTCTCCTGGTTGTGATGAATTGAAATTTTTAAATTGCTCGTCAAGCGTTGGCATCAAAATAATCATGCAAGAAAGTTCTCAGTTTTCAATGTTGAAAGAATGTTTTCAAATCATCATATCTTGTTTTCATTGGCTGGCTTGGAATAATGACAATCATTATTTTGTTTGGCCTGGGAAATGGAATGCATGGTGGCTTGATTTGTCACCCGTACTTAAGGTGGCCGAACACAGTTTTCGCGCGCGCTCATGCTAACGTAATTCAGCGCGCGCACAAGTATTGCATAAAAACAAGCATGGCATCAATACAGCGATCATTTTATTTGCTCAATGTCCGCGCTGTCTGTACTATTTTTCTTCACAAATGAACACTGTATTGATGGTTTTACTCTTTTATTACAGAGGTATGTTAGAAAAAGTAACGATGCAAAGAAACCAGCAATTCTCAGCTTTTGTTTGTTACCGAAGGAACCCAGTTAAATGCAGCGCATGCGTAGTAAGTCGAAAAAATTGCGATTGAGTGAAAAATTGACTTTCGGAGATACGCCTATTT
>JAHPZR010003057.1:0-30033 GCA_019787425.1 Platygyra sinensis | reverse complement strand
AGGCAACTTTGTGAAAACTATGGGTGTGTTCCATTCAACCAAAATTTCCAGAAATTCCGGTTCAAAATCGAATGGAATAGAAAGTTTCTGGAAAATCGTTTCGAAAATTTTGGTTCACCTCTCGAAGTTGTCCTTTTTTCTGGAAATTTGGAAATTCCGGAAATTTCCTGTTCCATTTTGCATTTCCAACCTGTATGAATCTGCCCCAGTTCCTTTAGCCATGAAGACAAGAGCTTTTGAGTCCACACTACAGTGGATGCAATATTATCTGCTTCAGTTTGAGCCTGTTGTTGATTGCCTATTCTTCACGTTAGGATCTGATTTTCTGGAAAATTGTGGACTGGTCATTCCGAATTTCCTGAAGTTTAGCTCACTCTGTTTGCATACTTCCCTGGCATACTTTACAACGAGAAAAGCTTGCAAGTTGCTCTCATCATGCGAAAATTAATGGTGTTTAAGGAAGAATTTGCTTAAACTAATTTTGAATATGTGTTAAATGTCTTTCCATGAAGCAGCTTATGGCACTTAAAATAGCCACTTTTCCATGATCCTTCAGCATTTTGTCAAGTAAAATGTGCTCAAGCGGGAATGGAACAACAATCATCGACAAAACTAGTTGAGACACTCTCCGAAAAAGACCCGTTTCGTTCAACGAATGAGTTTTTCAATGTCTAATTTTGACATTTCGACCCCCTCTCCCCTTTTCAATGTTGTAACCAGGTGAAAGTGTCCACTGAGCGTATTGCAACATTGAAAAAGGGGAGAGGGGGGGTTAGCTATCAACCAGAAAGATGCTTTTTGAAATTACGGAAGGACGCCGATAGAAAGCGTTTGTTTTGCACGAATGTGTCAACACTTTTGTCCATGATTGTCTGAAATTGCCACTCAGCGAAAATAAATAGAAATTGTAGTATACATGTGTTGAAAGTGCTTAAATACCATAAACATTGAAATAGAAACCATCTATTTGTAGTTTAGGTCAGGATTTGGATGGTTAAGATCAATGCAGAATAGTTTTACGCAGACTCGTTTCCAGTCTCCGTGCATTAGCGGCTGCTTTAGTGCGCTGCAATATTTAGCGTTCTTGCTAAGCACAAATTGAGTGCACAAACGTTAAAAAAACAACAAATCGTTTTGTAAGGTAATACGGCAAGGTAAAGACCCGAATTTACGTGCATGTAGATTTTGATTCGTGAAATTTCTCTGCGTGATTTTGCTGATAACAAACCCCGTGATTGAACTCAGCAGCAGAAGTCTGGCATGACACAAGCTATTGCTGACAATGCAGCAGCCCGTTCTCGGGAACAGTTGCCACCCATAAAAAGCAGATTTTCTGCTTTTGTCCTTGATGTTGTTAGCAGAATATATCACCTGGGTTGGCTTTGCAACGATTCGCAACGGTTTACAGCGGTTCACAACGGTTCACATCACACAAATAAAGAGTATCTTATATTTTCTTTAACTGGGGATGTGAACCGTTGTGAGCCGTTGTAAACCGTTCAAATCTAATGTCTTGCTCATGTGAACCGTAAAAAAACAGAATTTATGTAAAAAACAAAACATATTTTCACCTTTCTGCATCAATGGCTCCTATAAAACCATTACGTGAAATAGTTCTCGCCAATAATTAACCTATGTGACGTAATAATTGCACTCTACTGCTTGCTAAACAATGATGCTAAATATCTCTGAGTAGACAGAACAGTGATGATACTGGGGAAGCTTCACAATGTGTAAAATATAATTCAGGCAATCATGGACAAAAACAGTTGCGACACTCTCCGAAAAAGACCCGTTTCGTTCAACAAATGAGTTTTTCAATGTCTAATTTTGACATTTCGACCCCCTCTCCCCTTTTCAATGTTGTAACCAGGTGAAAGTGTCCACGGAGCATATTGCAACATTGAAAAAGGGGAGAGGGGGTTTGGCTATCAACCAAAAAGATGCTTTTTGAAATTACGGAAGGAGGCCGATAGAAAGTGTTTGTTTTGCACGAATGTGTCAACACTTTTGTCCATGATTGAAGATTGGTCCAGTGTAGTGGAAAATGCCATTCCATTTGACATACCAAAATTTCGGAAAGTCAAATCGGAATTTTTGGTCGAGTTGAACGCGCCCTATGATATCAAATGTTTCCCTCGACTTCATTATGCACCAGTCAATGTAAACCCTGACCCACCCCACCCCGGGATATAGGTAGGGATTAGTTTTAATAGCGTGCAAAAGGTGACAAATGCCCCACCATGTGGGGCAGGAAATAGCAGAAAATGCCCATCACTGGGGCAAATGAAGATGTTCCTTATGAGTTCGTACTTAAGTAATTCACGAGGCGGCAGAATTAAATTTTAAATTAAATTTTAAGAACGCCAGTTTTAGGCCCGGCATAGCCGTGCCCATGATGGCCGCAGGCGTGAGCCTCTAGGGGGGTCCAGGGACATGCTGCCCCGGGAAAATATTTAAGATATGAGCCATTTCCTGCATGTTGAGATCACAGTCAATGGAAAATAGTGGAGTTTTTTTCCTACACTTTCTCATTGAATAAACATAAGATCAACGAAGAAATTGAGCGCCACAAGAGCATGCCATGAATGAATGCAAACCTTGCACAAAGTTGTGGCAATCCAGTGCATATCCACACCCAAAACTACCGTAGTCTTAAGCTAGGATACCAAAAGGGAAAAATGGCTGAGAAACCTCAGAAAAACAGCTAAAAATGGCAAACAATCGTGCTAAAAAACGGTGGTTAAACAAAGAAAACATTATCCTCCTTTGGCTAAGAAGAGTTTCAAAACCAGGAGAATATTAAGTGAAAACAGGAGGCCGGAAATATTCTCCAAAAACAGTCAGGAGGTTTTCGGCCAAAACGGGAAGGTTGGAATCTTTGCAGATTATTTTAAGGACAATTTTAGTCATTGATAACATCCCATAAGCAATATCACCAGCATTTAGAAAGGTTGTCTTTACAGAACAGCGAAACAAAAAGTCATGGGCATCTCAATAACTATGGCCTGATTAAATCCACGCCCTAAATTAATTGGATCAATATCAGTATCTGGACAACTGCGCACCTACCCCTCCCCTAACCCACAGTAACACTAACTTATTAAATTATTATAACATGTTGGGTGTAGGTTTCAGTTCGTGATCAATACATGAAACTTTATTGTTGTCGCAGACTAGAGATTGTGCGGGCGCAGTTTTCGCCATGTGCTTTTGTGAGTTCAGTTTTGCCGCCATTTTGGTTGGTTCCCACCATCGTGGGTACAGCATAATAACTTTGAATCGTTCAGATACGCAGAGATTCGATGTTTGTAAGATGTTTTTTTCGAAGTAAATGTTTGTCTGGATGAATACGAGTTATTTGCTCGGCCAAGAGTAGCTGGCCACTACATTGGGTTAGGGGAGGGGTAGATGCGCAGTTGCCCAGATACTGATATTGATCCAATTAATTGATTTACTGATTTGAATAACAATAAAACGGATTCCACAGGTACCTGTGAACAATTGTGTCCCCTCCAATGTGCCGAAATGTACCCAAAGTTAGTTATATAGCTGGTATTTTTCCCACTAAAGTGCGCACATTCATTGGCTAGTTCATGGTCGCAGGACATCCAACAATGAAACTCTCAGGCCACTCTCTGGCCAATCTCTGGCAATCCTCATGCTTTTTTCAGCAATTTTCTGGCCATTTTCTAGTTAACAAATAGATTTCATGTTGCTGTGCTTCTGTTCAGTAATAGATTACAGATGACGTTAAAATGTGGTAAGAACAAAAAAGTGGCACACGAGGCATAGCCGAGTGTGTCACTGATGTTCTTACCACATTTTGACGTCTTCTGTGATCTATTACTGAACAGACGCACGGCAACATGGAATCTATTTGTTTTATATAACAACGAAAAGCCTTTTTTATTTCAAAATATTTCAACATAATGCGAAAGCTGGCCTTTTCCCAGCCTTTGCCCACTTTGGCAAAGACGAAAAAAGCCATTTGATGTAATCTATTATCTATACAAAATGAAGCGATTTCATTGGTTACTGTGCATAGCAAAGAATGTGATTGGTCGAGGAAAATCACGCCGCAGTCAAACCTGACTCCAGCGTTGCGCCTTGTGGAATGAAAACTTACAGTGAAGCCGAATTGAACTGCGAAATTTAAAATCTTGAAGAAAATGCTGGAAAAAGCAAGTAATTTTCTGTCTTCAGAGCAGCCCTGTGAGCCGAAAAGCTTCAATGACGTTGCCTTGAAAATTGCAGAAGTTGAAAAAATACCTTCGGAAAACTTGTGGTTGAGGTCAACCTAGAGGCCATTTGTTTCAAGTTTTGAATGAAGGGAGCGTAAGTGACAGTGGAGATTTTTGTCTTCTGTGGTTGGTGCATGATTCTCAAATCAGTTTGATATAGTCTCAGAGACACATTTTAGCTGCGATACTGTCGACCATGAGCTGTGGTTAGCTATACTTAGCTTGCTGCTGTGCCCTAAAACGGACAGAAGCATTCGCCACATCGGAAGGCAAGGTTATGTATTTATTTTACTGATTTCAAGAAGTGATGGTTTGATGTTTCATTCCTGACATCAATCAGCATGTTAACAGTTGTTTTGACACTGGGAAAAGTTGAATTTCTTAAAAACATAATTTCAGAGACATTATTTATTGGGTTTGTTAAAATCGAGATAAAGCAATGGTTCTTGGCTTACCAATACCAAGTTTGTGCTTGGTTTAGTCTTGCTCGACTGCCAACTGAGTCTGCTTGAAAATTATTTTTGTATCATTTTCGAAAAGAAATGGCTTTATCTTTCGTTTTCTGGCTTCTTGAACCTGTTCAGTGCCTTGACAAGACTTTTTTGTACCCTATCTTTTGCCCAGTCACATAAAATATTGTCCTAATTCTCAAAACTTTCTGCCATTTTAAAATGGCAGAGGGAAAAACTTTGTAACGATGACGTCAATCGTGCATCTGTCCTCTAATAGATCATAGGCAAGAACCAATCAAAATGCAAGAATAAGTTGCAATGGGTTATTATATATTAACTATTCTTTGGTAATTCTCTGTTTATTCTCTGGCCATTCTCTAGCTATTCTTTATCCATTCTCTGACCATTCTCTGGCAATTCTCTGGCCATTTTTGGCGATCCTCTTGCCATTCTCTGACCATTCTCTAGCCTTTCTCTGTTCATTCTCTGGTCATTCTCTTGCCATCCTCATGCCATACTCTGGCCATTCTTAGGTGATTCTCAGGCCATTCTCGGGCCCTTCTCAGGCCCTTCTCGGGCCCTTCTTTGGCCATTCTCCTACCTTTCTCTGCGCATTTTCCTGCCATTCTCTGGCTTTTCTCTGGACATTCTCTGGACATTCTCTGGCCATTTAGGGCCTTTCTCTGATCATTCTCTGACCATTCTCCAGCCATTCTCTGGCCATTGTCTGGCTTTGACTTTTTCATATTATGTCTCCCATATTCCGTGGCCATTCTTGGGACATGTTCTGGACATTCTCTGGCCATTCTTTGGCCTTTCTCTAACCATCCTCTGGCCATTTTGTGGTCATTCTGTAACCATTCCCCAGCCATTCTCCATTCATTCTCCAGCCCTTCTCAGGCCCTTTCCTTGCCATTTTCTGGCCATTTTCAGGCCATTCTCGGAGCATTTTCTGGCCATTCTTTCATCATTCTCTATCCTTTCCATGGCCTTTCTCTTCTGTGCCAAGATTAGCCTGCAAACAGGCTTCCTGTTACCGGAGTACGGAGATGGTGGGGACATGAGAAGGGAAGCCTGCACAAATCTTCCTAAATTGTGGCTGCCTCCCACAAGAACCTAGCTTGTCAACTGTCAAATGTCAACCAATCAGTGCACACCAGAAGTCAATATAATGGTGTTAATCTCTAGTCCTCGAACAAGCTAGAACTGAAGTTAAAGAAACTCCAATCTGGCTGAAAGACCTTGCAAGCCCTGTGCAGTGTAGCTCAGAAGGACGTGTGAAGGAATGACATTATTTTTAGAACAATAAAGGCCATCAATCCAAAGTTTGTCATGTAAATACCTGTTGTGAACTGGAGGTCAAGTCAAGAGAGTATCATCCTAGGTCAAAAAAACATTCTGCTGTCTTCTGTATCTACTCCAGAGAGAAGTACCAGAGCAAAAAAATTGCACAATCAAAGTTTCTTTTGAATTCCAAGAGCCAAAGGTGCACATACCCAGAGTTGGTCCTAGTGCCCTTCTAGGAAAATGTTGCACTTCATCAACAACCGCCCATCATAGCGATTTACGAGAATAACGATTCTCTTCCAAGTATTGACGTTCTCATAGACTCTTAACTGCAGTTTATCTCTGTGAAAGTGCTGACTTCATGGCCTACAGTCTGTACTCAAAGAACAGATGTTTGAGCAGCCAATTGCAAAGTGAAAGAAGATAACATACTCCTGAAAAATGTTTTTGCCATTTTGATTTTTGTCTCTGCCAGAACTGAAAACTAAGATTTTTCATGAATAACTTTAAGTCAACCAATCAGCACTTTGTGGACCCAAAATTGGGATGCAGACATTGGATATTCTGAGACTTGCGTGCAGGCTCTCTTTACTCGACACTTTGGGCCAAACTTCCTGTGCTCCTCCAATAAGCCGGGAGCCTGTTCACAGGCTATATTGCCAAGATTAGAAAGGAAGACGAATAATTTGAGCCAAATTTGTATTTATTTTGTACTTTATTTTAGACAGAAATTTGCTGATTTGTTGTTAAATAAAATAATCATGAAAAACTTACATGATGATCATAACCTTATAACTATACTGTACATTAGTGCTATTTAACAATTATTCCTTGAGCCCGAATGGGCTCTGATTCAATAGCCCATGAAGCCGAAGGCCAAATGGGCTATTGACTCAGAGGCCATGAGGGCGAGAGGAATAATTGTTTTAGTAAAATCCATTTAGTTGGTCAAAAAACTATCGAGACAAAACATCTTTCACTAATTAAAGCGATTCAGCCGCCATTGTTTTGGTTTTTAAATCTGGCACTTTTCGCTACTAGTGGGCTATAACAAATAGCCTACTAGTAGCTCAACCAATCAGAACGCAGCATTGATAATAGACCACTAGTTGGATTTTACTAATAATATTAATTACCTTTGGGATACTGGGATGGCATGTTCTTGGGATGCTCTTGGTGCAGTGAAGGTGGAGTGCACTCTCAGCTTCTAGTCTACTAGATTCTAATAGTGCGGCCTTTCTTTTAACACAGAGGTGTTTCCAGTGCGTGCCCTGCCATCATCAGGAATCATCCCTCTGCTTCAGCAGTTTTGTAACAACAAAGATAAAGATGAGCATGGATTTCCAATTCATCCGAATGCCAGGTACAACTACTTGTTCCTTTTTAGTGCAGAGTGCACTGTTGGGATGGTTTAGGGGGCTGCTGTTCGCTTAGGCTCCAGTAATGCAATAATGCCATAAGGTGTAAACTTTAAATGTTTGTTTAATTAATTAATTCCAGTTAATTAATTAGCCTTGTTCTGAGGGGGAGGGGTAGGAACCTTTGATTGCTACGTAAAACGTACTACACTTACATTACTTCTTGAATAACACCACAGAACTATATATGGTTCCAATATTCTCTTCTTATCCTAGTGGTGCTATTCTCTTAAGAACAAAACCAATTTGCTCGAAGCGCATGCACAGATTGATTACATTTCATACACAATTACACACAAACGTTAAGTGCTTTTCCTTGTGGTAGAATACAACATGTAAGGCGCATGCATTGTAGCACCATGATACAAACTCTTGAGTTCAGATTCATGCATGCGATACCACACTCTTGTCTTAGCGGTTATATTTCAGGTAATATCAGTTCTCCCTTCTAGTGCAAAGAAAGATTTTGTGACAGCGTATCTTTTGGAATCATCCCTAGCTCAGTTAAAAATGTTGTGTGCTGTTTTCAAAGTATTTCATGTTTGCTACATGTAAGCTTTAAAGAGGGAAATGGATTGATCCCCTCAGCCGCTTGTTTATTTTCTCCCTATGAAAGAGAACAAGAAGTCCACAAATGTATTCACCGCAAACATTTCCGAGTTAGTGGCATTAAAATTAGTAATGTCGTGACAAAATAAACTTCTCAAATATTGCTGCAGACACTGTGGCACTTACGGAAACTGGAAATAAATTTAGTCAGTCTTTGAAGGGACTCATTCACCGATGTAGGATATAGTATCGGTCAAGTTGAAACGCTTCTCGGTTGTATTAATCGATATCAATGTGCATTTTGAACTGGTTTATTGTTGACACCAATGGTGGCAACATAATAAGAATGTGCTATTCCAAGACATGACGTGACTATTTGATAATTAATTAAATTAGTAATTGTTTATCAATGATATGAAAATTTGCCTCTTGAAAGAATCGAAATTATGCCTCTTCCATTTTTTTCATAAGTTAAATATAACATTATTTCATTTTTCCCCAGCAGAAAAAAAAGTGAGCATATCTTCCTTTGTATGTCTTTGAGAAAACAAGGGTATCATGTTACAAACTTTGCGAGAAAAACAAAAGTATCAAGTTACAAAAAAATAAAATTACCACGTTTGCTAGTTCAACGTATTAATGAATTTAAATACAGGCAGGAGACGACTCAAAATGTACTAACAGTCCTGCATAACACTCTGTACTATCTGAGATTGTCTCACTAGTTTTGTGTTCTTGTTACATGCATAAAAAGACTCTTCACTCTGAATAGAACAGGTTTGAACTCTGTCTGAATCTCACCATTTATGGACCAGCAAATCTCTTGGATATGTCTTGAGGGAAAGTGCTAATTAAAATTATATAATTTAAGGTGGTGAGGGGTAAATTTGTGATGGAATATTTAAAACAATAGTCCCTTCCAAGAAGGAGGTGTACAATTTTTCCTGGGCAGCACTTCATGTTTCAGGGCCCAAAGGTATCAAGTTGGCCACTTTGCCCTTGACTCCATTGCCTTACAGTAAGACCAGTCAATGGCTATTTCTAGGAGAGGGTCAGAGAAACAGGTGTGGAAGATAGCAACTCAGGCTACCATAGTTTTACAAAAATAGCATTAATTTCCAGTAAGTTGTTCATTTTTGACAGATCTGTAACAAGTGCCTTTTCATTCTTTCAGTATCGGCACTGTTCTGGATCACATTGCAGACATTTTGTCATCTCCTGGTTTGTCTGCTGTTGATGACTTAAAGATGCTTCCACAGGATTATAATGAATTTCACAAGAACTTAAACAAAATGGTTTCACATGCTCAGAATGTTGACAGTAAGTCCAAATTTCTTGAGTGGTGTACATTGCAGTTGTGTCATTAGTTATCATACATGTAGAACATCACATAGTTTGCATGTGCTCTACAGACTGGGTGATGTTTACCCACAGTGTATGTGTTAAGATCTGGGATTACATGTGCCTCTTTTGAATCTTCCTGGAAAACCTTGGTCAATACCAATATTAAACTAATCAAGGGTTAATAGTGAGTCGGTCAGTCTGGAGGTCACAGTTTTAAGTCCCACTCTGACCACTAAGCTGGAGTTGTTTCACGGTATTCCTTAATTCAACTCATCGGTCATGCTTAAAAATAGCCAGCTGGTCTGCCTTCTGCCATTTGGAATTTTTAAGCCCATTATGTTTGGGCTGAATATTGATGTATTTGTTTCATTCAGTTTAACCCTTTCAGTGCCAAGGACGTACTTATAGATTTTTCTCTGTCTAATGCCAGACGATTTTACTTGTTAAAGGGAAACCCCTTTGCACTGAAGGGGTTAAAAAACTATCTCCCTTAACCCTTTCAGTGCCAAGGACATACTTATAGATTTTACTCTGTCTAATGCCAGATGATTTTACTCGTCAAAGGGAAACTCCTTGGCACTGAAGGGGTTAAATGGCATGTCTTTGAACTAGCTACATGTAGATACATGTACCTGGGTGCATTGATCACCATAACAACAACATATTTGAACATTCTGAGTACATGTAGCTTGA
The DNA here is from genome assembly GCA_019787425.1 of Platygyra sinensis. Lineage (NCBI taxonomy): Eukaryota > Metazoa > Cnidaria > Anthozoa > Scleractinia > Merulinidae > Platygyra > Platygyra sinensis. The sequence goes on along the minus strand of JAHPZR010003057.1, from coordinate 20,046 downwards.
TTCCACTTTTGTACCTTTTCTTTGAGAAACCCAGCGCAGGAGATTTACTTTTAGGTCTACTGCGGTGTGGGTAAAAAAAAAACTCTAAAATAGTTCTAATCCGCAAAAAAGATTAACAGATATTTAACAATTATCCTGCGAAATCGCGCGGAATATCGTCTGATACGGCCTTGTTGGCTAAAATCAGACGATATTCCGCGAGATTGAGCAGGATAATTGTTTTTAATTATTATTCAACAAATTGATAACAGAATGGATTTCCAAGCTCGTAACATTTTTAAACCCTTTTGTCGACATTTTTTTCACTTCACTTTTTCTTCCCACGTACGAAGCTACGTATATCGCCGGATATCTGTTACCTACGGATGACAGATATGGAGAGCATCATGACTATATTTGGATAGTGTTACAATTTGTTGAATAATAAGTAAAATGATACTTCTATTTTGTTGTGGAAATGCCACAACCTATGGAAATGTTGGTCAAAACCACTAGTCCACCTCCCAGAAAGAGTGATCTTGCAAGACTATTGGCTATTAGTATAAATTATACCACACAAGTGAATAGTGCTTTTCGCACACTCTGATTGGCTAGCGTGGAGGTGATTAGCCAAGTACTAGTCACCTCCGAGCAGCCGAAGAAAAACAAAATGGCTTTTGTCGGCATTTTGTCACAAATAAAGTTACTCTTTGGGCCCCTAGTTATTCAGCTTGTGTGGTAGATACTAAAACAATTATTCACCTCAGTGTCGGTGAAAGTGGTGGATATTTACCTCCACTTCGGTGATTAATTGTAAATTATGTCTTGGAATTTTAAAGGTTACTGTTCAGCTTTCTAATGGTTTTACTTGGTCTCTGTAGACTTCACAATAAGGGAAATACTGACTGATCCCAGTGAAGTGCAACAATTTATGCAGAACTTGTCTATCCCACCATCTGTGGCTGAAGGAGTGCTTAACTCTACTGTGAATTCAAGAGAGGTGAGGCTTTTGTAGGTAAAAGATTAACAATTTGCATATACCCAAGATGCATGATTTGTACAGTTCCAATTAATCTATGGAAGTGTTTTTGCCTGTAATTTGAAATATCTCTTGCACAGGATCAATGAATATGCAACATACTGTACAATGTTGTAAAATGCATGTTTGAATTTTGACCACAAAGTTGCAGAATTTGTTTTACGGTTACTTTTAATTGCCTGTTGTTTCCACCTTTTAGCTAGCAAAATATGTTGGTGTCCATGGAAAGAACATTTTGAAGCAACTCACTTGGTCTGGGAACCATTCAGTGCCTGGTGACAACCTCAACAAATTTCCAATGCAAAGCTCCTCACCTGGAGGAGCTGACCTTCTTGGTCTTTTGCTTTTTGGTACTATGAGTGATCTTATGAGTGCTGCACCCAGGCTGCCGTCGACTCCACGTGACCCTGCTACCAATTTCACTGTTCAACAGGTTTGTTCACCTGTATGTCAATGTTTATGCTAATTTGTACATGCAGGAACTAGGGTTGGGGAGGGATTGGGCATAGAGCATTTTGTTGCATATACTTTAATACAAGCCATACAGCTACAGATGTACTTAAGGGTTAGGTCAGAGTTTGTTACAATTTTTGCATACAGTAGAATGATGACCCCTCTTGGGGTTGCCTCTTACATGCTAATGCTTTCTCATTTTAGCCTTCAGACACCTCTAATGTGCAACCAAATACTTCATCATGCAATGCAACTGAGCTGGAGAGAGTCTTAGTTTTCAAAGGTGCAAACCAAAAGGTATATTGTGTGTTGTTCATAACTACAAACAATGTAAAGACAACTAAAAACTAGTAAAAGGTATTTGAACATGCACTACAATAAAACCAAACCAAACCAGAACAATTATAACTTGCCAGCCTCTGGTTTAAACAGCAGTTGAAGATAAAGGAGCCATAAATACTCTCATTGTTAATAGTCAAAAATGTGTATTTTTTTGTAGGAAACACTTCAGCATTTATGCCAGCTGACACCTCAACAAGCACAGCTTTTGGCTTACTATCTTCAGAGCCATGTAGACCGTACGGCTGCTATGCGAAAGGTAGTCTAGGTTTTTGTGTATATTTACCATATTGCTGGACAGTGATCTGATTGATTAATTTGTGAGTAAATCTGTGAAAACTGTAATATTGAAATGAAAGGGATTGAAATGCAAATTATTTTATTAATTGAAATTCAATTAATTTCATGTCACTTCAATTATTGATGATGAGATTGTACTCGAACCACTTGAAAGTTCATGTAACATGTAACCAAATATGATCTATGACTTAATTAACAACTATTTACCGAAGTGGAGGTGGCTAGTGGTGGATATTTACCGAGCCGCAAAGCGGCGAGGTAAATATCCAATACTAGCTACCGACACTGAGGTGAATAGTTGTTTTAGTATATACTAAAACAGTGAGATAATATACACCACAAAAAATTAATTTGGATGATTTTTTCACTTGTCATGGCCGCAAACCGGGACGCCATTTTCTCTCGAGTTGCTCGGAGGTAAATAGTACAGGATATTTGGAGTTTGACGAACCAATCAGCGTGCGCGTTTAACACTATCCGCTGTTTTAGTATATACTAACATTAATTATTATTGAAAGTTTCCATAGATGCTTATTCTTGTTAGGGCTTTGGAATCACGATAGATCAGTTAGTGTACTGGAAACTGCAATGATGTACAGTGGGATTAAGTGTCAATAATATTGTTGATTCTGTTTGATAATTTATTTGCACAAAAAAGTTACGTAAAATTGCCTTTATTTTTAGCTGAATGTAACCCGTGAGGATGTGATTGCATACAACAAGTCCTACACAAAACTCAGGGGAGATGTAAGTTCTTTGACTTGCTTTCCATTTTATGGTTATTGCTTCAGCTACTGTTTCCTTTTTCCCCAGGACCTTGATTTTGTCTTAAAAAATAACAATGTAAAAATGCCTAAGCTCTCTCAATAAGCAGGTTAAAAAAACAGTGACACGATGTCACCTTGCTAATCTCAAAAAATGGATGAATGTTGATGTTATTGCAGGGAACCACACAGAACTTAACATACAAACAGCATTAAGTGTAAGCCAAGTTTTGGCCCCAGTTAAGTAAAGTACATCAAACAGCAGCAGTTAGCTGCTCTGATTCTGATGGGAACTTGACATTAATCTTTACAAATGCAATATTCTTAGAATATTTCGTAAAACCCTGAAGAACTCTATACTTAACTGTTATTCCATTTAATTATCTACCTTAGCGCATGAAGAAGTACTTTTTATAAAAAAAAAAATCTATTCTTAATTCTGCCTTTAACCGTATAATTTTTATAATTTACAGGGGTCATCCACTAGATTAGCCTTTGCTATTTGAATGATCCCTACTCACTCTCTATTTCATTGTTAAATTTTCCCTTATTCCTTAGCTGTACTGTTTTTAGTTCCTTTGTAAATCTAACGTACATATCTTGTAAAACTGAGCTGAGTTAATAATAAATCATTGTTCACTTTTCATTGTTGAATCTCTATTGCGTGGCCAGCTGTTAAGGAGCCAGTTATTGAGGTCCAAAACGTTTTTCAGTGAAACACTGTAAATAAAACCCTTATTAACTGGCCACCTCTATTAAGCAGCACCTTTTGGTCATTCTTGTGAAGGTTTTCTATTGTTTTCTATTGTCCTTGCCCAAAATTAAACACACGTTTAGGTACAGGTGTGTGTACTTAATGGCTTGGATTTGGAAAAGGCAATGACAGACAAGAGTCTGAAATAGAAAGCAGTAAAAGTTCTGTTTATGTAGACATTTATCGGGGTCTTAACATGTATTTCGTACTCATAAAAATGCTGAGAAGGGTATCTGACATGTCAGTTTTATTCTTTTCTAATTTTCAGCTCAAGAACTTGACTGAGTTTGTCCACTTGGTACAGGAGGGAGTGGAGCTAGCACAATTGCTTCGCCTCAACCTCTCCTTTACACAGCACCTCGAGAATAAGACTCGATGGCAGAGGAACAGGATTTACTTGCGGGAAATGTGGAAGAATCTTGGTCCTATCATATGTGGACCAGATCCAGATGACCAACCCAAAAAGAAAGTGATAGATCACATGTATGATTATCGGTGCCGCACATCGGGTTGTAGAACAAGAGCAATGCGACTTATGCTTTATCTCCTTCTGCACGATCCTAAGATAGCATATTCTCCAAATGGCACAGCTGCTGACAAAATCATTGAAAAGGTGATTTGAGATCTCCATAGAGGCGACTTTATCAGTATTGTGCCATGGTAAAAGGGTTTTGTGATAGTAGCTGTGTTATTATGTCTATAGTCATTACTGCTATCATGACTTCACATAATGATTAACCGAGCATGCATTTTTGGTCACTTACAAGAATTCTTTCACATCCATATAGGCAAACAGGACATTTTCAGACATCGAGAAGCTTCAACACCTAGCTGAAGATTGGTTGAACACTTCACAGGAGATTCGCAAAGTGCTACGGCAAAATGACTCGCAGTACTATCTTGGACTTGTATTGAACAGTAAACACAAGTGCCTTAACCGTCACAATAACATGGCTCATAATTTGACCGGATACAAGCCCAGTGACTATTTCGGGTATTTCTTCCCATGTTTACCTAGTCTGTCCACTAGTGTTTATTTTTCTTTTTGCTACGAGTTATTTATTTTGAGCCCCCTTGCCTGCAGGCTTAATGTAATCGACCCTGTAGTTAATACCTTTGCTTCCAATCTCGACAAACTCAACAGGAAATGGAGGGTCCGTTGACAGACAAATTTGAACCAGCAATATGAGTTGTTGTTGTTTTTGTTGTTTCAAATTAAAACTGTACATGTACATGCCATTCAATGTTGCTCATTTACGGCACACTTTTTAGTGTACGGATATATCCTTTTATGAAGCAAAACATATTTTCTCGGAAATGCTATAAATAATGCAGAACAGACAGCGTTTTGGGGCGCAAATTTCAAATTAACCGAGCTTATGTTGCTATACAAGCATGTAATAAATTTCCATATTTGCCTTTTCAGGCAATATCAAGGTCTCGATGAGCTACTGACCCGAAGTTGTGACAACACTAATCCCTTGATTACTCAGCTGGACACCATTGACAGAGTGGCTCGTCTGTGGCTGGAAATGGCCTCACATCTCAACCTTAACATCTTCAAGGGTTTCAAGGATGAGGAGTCATTGGTGAACTATGCTCTGAATATTAACAACTCAAAGAGAGGAGACACCTCCAAAGTCGTCGCAGGTCTGTTTTACCTCGTTATTATAATGTCTCTGCATGTGATGGTATTACAGGGTGGTTGGATTTAATAACTTTACTATAGGTAAGAATGCCTGCTAAATTAGAACAAGTTCATGTAGTCCTGCAGTAATAGAAAGACTGGGAAAAAAATTTGATTAAAGCAGATACAGTGCTTACTTGTTGGCAGGCCAAAAGTTGCCACCCAAAATTACAATTCTCTAGAGTAGTCTGTTGCATTTTTCACAAACAAAGGACTTGACTGTAGGTAAGATATTTACTTTATATTTTTTTAAATGAAAGAAAGAACAATTCTCTCCTTGCATATAACTGAATGCCGAAATGTTAAAAACAACTAGTATCAACAATTTTCAACACCTATGGGACAACACTGAAAAACTGTAAGAAATTTCCTTCAAAATAACAATCACCTTCAGCTAAGCAGCCTAAAGCCTACAAAACCTTTGTCAAAACTATTATTCCATTTTCAGGATTGTGTTTATGAATATCAAGGTGAATGCTAGCCTTCCCCTCACGTCAAATACAAGATTCGAATGAACGCCACTTTACTTCACCCCTGCAACTGATAGTATCCGTGACCGGTACTGGATGCCTGGGCCCCAGAGCTGGAACCAGCGATACTATGATCTGGGATTTACCTGGCTACAAGATCAGATAGAAAGGGCTATTGTGGACCTGCATGGTGAACGGGATGTGATTAAACCTGCTGTGTACCTGCACGAGATGCCATATCCATGCTACGTTAGAGACAAGTGAGAGATCTTCATTCAAATGAAGGACTATTTAATGATACGCTCAAATCACTAGTGTAGGGAAGGTACCTACGATAGCCCGAGGGCTGCAAACGCCGTCACGCCCAACCCACAACCAAGACACTGGTTACACTCAAGCCAGATAGCTGAGTGAAAAAGGGGGGCCGGGATAGGGAGGAAACGCCAAGAACCGCTAAACTACTTTTCAAACGAGAACGCCACGCAAACAGAGCAACAAACACACTGCAAGCACATGGGACGCCAAGGAATGTACTAACCAAGAATACCGCTGGACAATGTCAGCCCGAGGGCTCCCACAACCTTTGTAAACGCTACAGAACGTAACAAACGCTAAACAAAATTAATGCTAACAAACGGCCAAGACACTAATATACACCTGCAAAAACGCTACTGACTAGGCTAGCTCCTAGTCGTTAACCATGTTAAATCCTATTTTTAAATTGTAAAATCGGGTGTTTTTACTCAAGACATAGAGCAAGTTTACTGGAACAAACTAAAAGAAAAGATAATACATAAGATTAAAGAAAATGAGGCGTACGTTTTCCGTATTTGTAGAGCATGGTATAATGGCTCTTAGTATAAATTTACCGTAGTGAATCCGGGAATTTGATTGGCTATATTACCGTTTTCTATCTGCTCATAGAAAACAGTTACGCGTCAGTGCACATCGCGCATAACGTTCGAACCTGATGTAACATAATAAAACAGTTCTTTTCTACGCGTTACTTGATTTTTTTTACTTTTTATGCAATGAGACAACGGTAAATTTATACTGAAACAATTACACCACTCGCCCTCGTTTTCTACGAGCAATAGTCAACTCGGCTGCGCCTCGTTGACTATCTGTTCGTAGTAAACTCGGCTCATAGTCTAATTGTTAAATAACCCATGATGGCTAAGCCAATGAAAACTCTTGAATTCTAATAATAATCAGAGATCCAGTTTTTAATAGTTTCAATTACTTCAGGTTGACATTGCTATTTCTCTTTCCTTGTTCCCGTATAGTTTTATGTTCATCATTGAGCACATGATGCCACTGTGTATGACAGTGTCGTGGATTTACACTGTAGCGCTGGCTGTACAAGCCATCGTCTATGAGAAAGAACAACGTCTGAAGGAGGTTATGAAGATGATGGGCTTGTCCAATGCCGTGCACTGGGTGGCCTGGTTTATAACATCGCTCTGTGTTATGTCCATCACTGTATTTCTTCTGGTTATTATCCTTAAGGTAAATAGCTCTTCTAACTTTTGTGAGGCGTGGGAGGTGCAGTGGCATCAGGGACAGTGCGCCCGCCTCCGCTTCAAGCGATGTGTTCAAGCCCTGGACGGCGACATGCTGCGTTCTTGGGCAAGACCTTTACTCCTAGGTGTATAATTGGGTACCAGCGAATTTAAAGGTGGACGTAACTCTACGAAGGACTAGCATCCCATCCAAGAGGAAGTAGTAGTGCTATATAAAGTGGCTTAAGCTCCCATGCACTCTATGCGGGTCACTGGCCCCATGTAGAATTAACCTTATCTTACTTGCGGGCATACCGAAAGATGTCACGTTTCAGTGAAACACTAACATAGCTTCTTCTCTTTATGTCCACAGTACGGCAAGGTGTTATACTACAGTGATCCCTTGGTCGTTTGGGTGTTCCTCATGGTATTTGCCGTGGTTACGATTGTGTTTTGCTTTTTGATCTCCGTGTTTTTCTCCAAAGCAAAGATCTCCTCAGCGTGTGGTGGGATCATTTACTTCTTAACCTACTTGCCATACGTGTTCATATCTATCCGAGAGGAAGCTGGGAGCGTAAACGTGTCGGGCAAAGAGAAAATGGCTGCCAGTCTCTTCTCTACCTCCGCGTTCGGACTGGGTGCTAGGTATTTTGCTATCTACGAAGAAGAGGGAGTCGGAATGCAGTGGTCTAATCTGGGCAAGAGTCCCGTATGTAGTATTTACTTTATTTATACAGAAGCGTTCTCTTCATTATAAAGTACTCGTGGCAACGTGTTCTTCGTTTTAAAAAACCTGTGAGTACGTTGGGGCCATGACACTAATTTGTACTGTGTATTGTAGTGGTACTGTTGCTTGCTAAACTGAAAAGAGTTCACCAATCAAAACGTTACTTGAGAACAAAGGATAGCGAAACCAATAACATTGAAGACTAGGAAGAAGATCTTTAAAAGAAATGAAAACGCGATAAAGTGCGAGGAGTTGCGAACTTCTCAGGAAACTTTACCATTTTTTGATTGGTTAGTTGCGATTCTGAATTTCCTTTAGGAGTAACAACGGTTTCGGTTTAGTCGTCTCAAAATTAATTTTCAAGCTAAAATCTTCGAGTGAGTTTTATAATCAGTATAATGCGCCGTCAAGGACTGAATCTCTAAGAGTGCATACAACGTACGCAGAGTAGTCGATAGTACTAATGTCTTCACATCAAACAGATCGTTACTTACCTTCACCACAAGCTACTAGTCCACAGTTCACGGTTTACGTCTTGATCAGTTGGTTTTCTCCTAGGTGTCCCGGTTGGAGTAGTCGCATTGTAATTGGTCATTCCTTTTCTCTAGTTTGCTCTCCTACCTTTCCACACTTTGTTTCTCGTGGCATTATTTTCCATCATCCTTGTACAACCACATCCTTTGTCCCAATAAAACTGAACACAACCTGAAATCCTCCTCTCTCTTCTCCAGGTTAGAGGCGATGACTTTAACCTCTTGACAGTCATGTACTGCATGATTATGGACACTGTAATCTATGCCATCTTGGTGTGGTATATTGAAGCAGTTCATCCTGGTTCGTACGGTCTGCCTCGGCCCTGGTATTTCATCTGTCAGCCCTCTTACTGGTTTGGCCACAATACGCAATCCTGTCCTAAGATAAGCCGCCGTACATTCCAGATGATGACAGCGGATGAGTTGGAAGACATGCCTCAGGCACAAGGCCTTCTGGCGTATGAACGAGAACCTATTCACCTGTCGCTTGGTGTGACTATTGAGAATCTTGTGAAGGTACCAGACTGAGTAGTCTATTATGGAGGTTTTGCTGTTTTGGGTTAATTTAAGTCCTCTGTAAAGAAATATTTATGGTAGCAACAAGCATCTTTTACTTATGAAAAAGGAAAGTTGCAATAGTTGGCTGACTGTTGCTGACATGCTGACCAACGCATCGCTGGGATCGGATTCTTTCCCTTTAAGAGCTATGCTATGATATATTTTATGCAGTGCACAAACGTTTCCTCAGAATGAAGAGAGTAGCAGCAGGAGCAGCAGCGGGCGGCGGCAGTAGTAGTAGTGAAGTTAGGTAGAAAATATCAAAGAATAAACTAGAAAGATACGTAGATAGAAACGAAATGAAGAATATTGAGACGGAACTTGATGTTTTACAACATTGTTATTAATTTTGAAGATTCCACCCATGAGCTCCTTTAGGTTTACTTTGTGTTTAAAAAAGCTGCACAAGTTACAGTGTGAGGATTCAAATAAACAGTGGTCTTTTTAGCAATTCTATTGTGTTTAACAGATTTACAAGGAAGGCAAGAAACTGGCAGTAGATGGATTAACACTGAATCTCTACGAAGGACAGATCACCTCATTTCTTGGTCACAATGGGGCAGGAAAGACAACCACCATGTCCATATTGACAGGCCTGTTCCCTCCCACAGCGGGCACTGCTTATGTCTACGGCTGTGACATCCGTGTGGACATGGACAAGATCCGACGCAGTCTGGGAATGTGCCCACAGCATAATGTGTTATTTGACAGGTCTGTTAATGGCGCACTATTTATTGTGCGGTGGTCTACCTATATGTCGCTTTGATTGAGTGAAGCAACGTGATCATTTTGCATGCATGGCAGTGACAACCAAACACAATCAAACGTTGTTTGGTGACTTAACTTCTTGATGTTGTGCTTTGTGGCTTAACGGTATCAAACACACTGGAACGAACTATAATATGCTTTGCAATGTTTGATCAAATTTTTGACGTCGTTCAAATTTTATCAAACACAATTGAACGTGGTGTTCAGACAGGAAAATGTGTGGTTTTGTTTGATCGCCAAACATTTCCCGTTTAAACAGGGCTTAAGACATTAGAAGTGCAATGTTTTAGAAACAGTTAAAAAACTAAACCACGACGTTATCTTGTTCTGGACGAGGAAGTGTTGAATCGTTTATTTGCCCGGTGTTTTAGAGGAAGGACAGTTTGGACTGTAAAGCCTCAAGAACATTTCGTGTTTAGTAGAACTCCAGAAGTAGGCTTTTAGTGTGATTATGACAAAGAAGTCACAGTAAAATAACCGTTAGTGGCTATTAATGCTTGGGCATGTCAGTGTGACTGCAATAATCTCTTTTAACAAATCAGCTGTGCATGGCATCTACTTAGAGTAGGTTACATCAATGTTGTTATGTACTGATGTCTACCTTTTACCTTACCCATTTAACCGATGGATCAATTAACCATTAAGCTAACGGCAGACTTTTTGGGATGTTTAGGATGACAGTAGATGAACATTTGTGGTTCTATGCACGATTGAAGGGAATGCCCGAGAGGGATGTCAAGAGAGAGATGGATCAGTAAGTATTTTTGTTTGGGGCTTGGTCGTGAAAAGGTGGATAATTCGAACCTGTAGGCAAATCTCTCTCCAATACATAATGCACCTAAGTACCGTTCAAAAATAAGTTACCACCACTCTTCACTCGAGAATCAGTGGAGCGTATATTTTGGGATCACTGAAACGCTTTGTGACGTTCTCTCAGGTGTGTTCTTTTGTTTGGTGGCACTTAACCTGCAGTGGACGGTGATTTATACTTTAGATATTGTTATACACCCTTTGAACATCTGGGATCAGGGGTAGAAGGTTGTAAGGAAACTGTTCTATTGTATTGACAGAGAAGTGAAAACCCTTGACGTATTAGCACGTAGTTAATTAGGTAGATTAACCGCTCATCGTGTAAAAACAGCTTAAGTTTCAGTCATTAGCTCTTATGATTGGATACCAAACGCTCAAAGATAGGCAGGCTTTAGGAGTTTTTACATAGCAGAGTTGTTTTCATCATGTGATTTGCTAAAACTGATCGTTATTCAACAGACTCGTAATGGACGTGGGACTGCCCACTAAACGCCACTGCGCTGTAGAGACCCTGAGTGGGGGCATGAAGAGGAAGCTCTCTGTAGCTATGGCTTTTGCTGCTGGATCAAGAACTGTTATCTTGGATGAGCCCACTGCGGGTGTGGATCCTTATGCTAGGAGAGCCATATGGGACCTTCTTATCAAGTACAAGAAAGGTGAGCTAACATGTGCGCTGTAGGCATAACAGAGAACTTAAGATGATGGCTCAACCCTACTTTTTGGAGTGGTTTAACATCACCGTTCAATTCTAGCCCAGAAATAATATTCGACTTGCCAAATACCATAGGGAATGTGGCCAATCACAGTGGTATACCACTGTCCATTAGTAATGCAGCCTTGCCGGACAGATGCAAAGATATTTTCGCCAAATAATGTGCTGCCACTCATTATTTTTTCGTTTAATAACCCGCCACCGGTGCAATTAACTGTGCGATACCCCCAAGGCATGTGTGTAGATAGCATATGAACGCCTATCATCATCATATGGTTATTTGGCTACCTTTTAATTTTTGTGGAAAGACCGGGTCGTAAGTAAGTAATTTCAATTAGAATTCTTATAATGAAATGCTTGCAGGTCGAACTATCTTACTGTCGACGCATTTTATGGATGAGGCTGACCTGTTAGGAGACCGCATTGCTATTGTCTCAAACGGAAAGCTCCGGTGTGTAGGCTCTCCACTCTTCTTGAAAAGCCACTTTGGAGATGGCTACCACCTTACTCTGGTGAAGAAGCGCGAAAGAACTCCCCAGGGGTCCATAGTGAATGTACACGTGTCATCAACAGAATCTAGCTCGGCCTTGGAAACAAGCGAGAAAACTTCATGTGAGAACACGCTCCAACCCGGTTAGTGCGGCACTTAAGATCGTAAACAATTCCAGAGTACTTTGAACTTCTTTTACAAAACACCACTGAATCTCGACAACCTGGTATCCTGCGAACGCAGAGGAATTTCCGGCTGTTGCTTCTCCTGGTGGAGACAACTACATAATTGTTATAAAAAGTCAGCCAGATGTTATGTGAACCCTTGTTGTTTCCATTTTGCCTGTTGCCTGTGTTTTCACCTCAGGTATTCATTACACGTGCCGTATTGTACAATGCGATTGCGTGACCATGGTGACCGAACTGTGCTATATGTGTTTGTGTGACCATAGTTGATGACTAACGGCAGCTCGGCCAATAATGAAGCAACGTTAAACATTACGAGAGACTCACCCTCTGAAACCTTTATGATCCACAGATCATCCGAACGTCGGCGAAGATCATGTTAAAAAAGTGACAAACTTCATAAAATCTCACGTACCTGCGGCCAGGCTAGAGCAGAACACAACGCAGGAATTCACGTTTGTTCTTCCTGATAACTCAGTCAAGCGAGGGGGATTTGAAATTTTCTTTAGTGATTTGGAGGCGAAACAAGACGAACTGGGGATAGATAGTTTTGGGTTGACAGATACTTCTCTCGAAGAGGTAATTTTTGTGGTAGATTATGAACATAAGTGTGGGATCGCCGTGTTGTCTTGCATCCGCAATGCCTTTCTCCACCAAGGGCTATAACTGAGTCCTGGTTACAATTCAAGGAAATTGAGTTCCCGTTAGTTATGGTGCAGAATCGTTATGAACTTGGAGAGCGTCAAACGGTTTTAGCAGACAATAAGCTAATTCCCCATTTTCACTATCGTGTTAAAGATGCTTAAATGAAGTTTAACTAAACAAGGTTACAAAGTAGTTACTTATGCCGCACACATCCCACAAGGTAAAAAGCTGTTTGAATATAATATGGTAGCAAAGAGGGTTGAAAGTGACTGCAAAGCGTAATCGACAAATTGGGAAATACCTTAACTTGATTGAGTTAAACTAATTTAGTTGGTGTGAATGGGGTATAAGTTTGCAGGCTCTGTAGGCGATGCTGCTAAGTAACATAATTATACTCTCTCATTGGCTACGTTTTACTGATGTTATCTTCATTCTCCGGATTTCCTTTGTAGGTTTTCCTGAAGGTAACGGACGTTTCATCTCGAGATGATTCCGGTAAGATTTTAATGCGTTTTCTTTGTTGTAAGGTACATGTATCTCCGGCACACTGGGAATTGATAGTCTTGTACTTTGTAAGGTTTCTTTTCTCTCGCTGATCTCCATTTATAACACATCACTTATTTCCCCGAGTTTTTTATCTTGTGAACATTTGTTTTTAAGTTTAAGGATTTTGGCGTTTGCGTCTTGTGGCCGCTCACCGTGCTGTTGTGTAATATACCTCGTACGTTTTGCACGTCTTTTCAGTTGTTTTCTCATAGTGTAACCCTCGAGACCCTGTGGTCAACCCCAGAATTATCCTCTTAGCTTACCATTTTAGCACAAGATGTGTTTTTCCCAATAGGAAATAGTTGGAGCTACACATGTATAGGAGGCAGCGTGGCCGAGTGGTTAGAGCGTCGGATTTGAAATCCGTAGGTCCCGGGTTCAAATCCCGTTCTGACCGCTAGCTGATGTTCTCGGTAGCCCCGAGTTCAACTTCTGGTGTACGCTTGTAAATAGCCAACTAGTCTGCCTCCTGCCAGTTGGGATTCTTAACCTAGTTATGTGTATTTACCACTATTTGTTTACATTGGTCCTGAAAAGCCCCGATGGGGAGTGGCCAATGAGGTATACATTTACATATATGTATTAATATCCTAATGTTAACCTTACTCTTTCATGTAACAAAAGAACTCGATTCGTCAAATTCTGAAGAATCCTTAAACCCTGGTGGGTCCTCAAGCACTATGCTCAGCGGGGACTGCGCTGGACTTGATGACGAACGTGATGAAGACATCCGAGGCGACGGAGAAATTGAACTCAACGACTTGCCAAATGTTCGTTATGATGCAAGGACACAGCTGTTAAGCCCGGAGATTCAAGAAGAGGCTAGTTATCAATATGGTTAGTGTGTGAAACTACCAGTCATAACGAACATACTGATTGGCTAGTTATATTTGAAAAAAGCATAGATATAAGGAGTGTGATAAATGGCTAGTTGGAATTGATTAAAATGAGCAAAGTCAGCCTTGAACAACAACAAATAAACTTTATTAGTAATTAACAATTAAAAGAACATGTTCATACAGTTCATACAGTGTTTGCATGTGGCTTTCTAAATCTGATTTGCAACAATTTCAATTGTTTGTGTGAAAACAGAATGTCTCTGCGTCGTGTTGTTCTTGTTATCTCACACTTGTCTCCTGCTTTTGCTCTTACATGTTGAATTTTATTTTGTTTTTACTCAGCTGATCACACGCCGTTGAACACAGAATTTCAAGGTGTCGGCTCTCATACATTAACTGGTGCATCGCTAAAACTGCAGCAGTTCTACGGTCTTGTGATCAAACGATTCCACTATGCGCGGCGAAATTTCAAAGGAGTCATCTCTCAGATTCTGTTACCCGCCATTTTCATCAGCATTGCCATGGTAATGGCTCTCTCGTTTCCAAAGCAACCAGACCAGCCTCCGCTGGAGCTGACTCCGTCCATGTTCCCGCGGCCAAACTACATTCCGTTTGCAAACGAAGCCAAGGGAGTGAACCAGCTGGCGTCACGATTAGACAAAACACTGACTCTGCTCTCCGGGGTGGGGGCGACGTGTTGCCTTCGATCAGTTAACCTGACAACTACGGAAGTGAAACCTTCCAAAGACGACCTGGCTCAGCTGTTCAACAACTCCTGCTCAGTCTCAATAGACGAAGTGTCAGACGAGTATTTCAAACCATCGAATCTTCACCTGTCTTATATTTACACAAATGGATCTAACGTGAGCCATTCAGTGACGCACAAGGACACGGGCAGGGGATGCCGGTGCTCCCTTAACAAGACAGCTTACATATGTGACCGAGGTGCGGCTGGGCCACACCCTAAAGAACTGGTCACTATAACACTGGACACTCTACAGAACATTACTGGCAGGAATATTTCAAAATACTTGCTGTATACCACAGAGACGTTCAGGCTCCACAGGTAATGGCATGAAAGCCGGGTGTAGCGAGGTTGCTGTTCATTGATCCAATGATCCTTGCGGAAATTATGATTTGTCAATTGTATATCTATAAATTTAGTTGATGTGCAAATTCAGCCAAATCTCGTCTGCACGTAATTTTCGTTTTTAACCCAGTTTTATTTAGCAACAATGCACACTAGCCGTGTTTTTAAAGCAATAAACAGATAATAAACGGAAGTTTGGAACCGTTGTAGCGCGGTTACTGTTCATTGATCCTTGCGGAAATTATGATTTGTCAATTGTATTTCCATGAATATTGAGGTGTGAATTCAGCCAAATCTCATCTAGACGTAATTTTCGTTGTGGTCTCAGTTTCCTTTTGCAACAGTGTACGTGTTTTTATAGCAATAGACAGATAATAAATTTCAGTTTGGAACTTTTGTTTGTAACATTGTGGCATTGTATTCTGTAGGTATGGCTCGCTGTCGTTTGGTGAGGTGGTTAGTTTTGTGCCGCAGAAGTTAGACAAAGTTAAAATATCCTCTGTTAGAAGACTGGCCATCAGAGAAGCTGTCAAGGTTTGTACGAATCAATTGTAAACATTGTGTATGTGTAGGAATTTTAATATTGTAGTGCTCTCGTCAGAAATCTCTAGACCAGTGTTACTCCGTAACATTTAGCTTGGTTAAAGATGGAATACTCTTTTTACCAACGTATTTTAAGGACCATGCTTGGCCGAGTCATGTTTTGTTGAACAAATAAAAAATAACTGCATTACTTTGTTTATTTATGTGTCGAATTAATCCACCGTGAGAAATAATATGGCGACTGGTACATTTACCTATAATGTGTATAAAAGAGCGCATAAAAGCACAAAGAAAAATTGTAAGTCATTCAAACTCGACAAGAGCAATGCTGTAAGTATAGGAGCTACTGCGGTTAAACCATATCTTTCTATTTGCCCAGTGGGCTTTGTTTGGTTCGCAAGATATGGTGGTAAAATGTACAGCCGCCATCTTTTCTCTTACGGTGGATTAAGCTCGGTTGCACTAATTGGAGACCCAATAAAGAAATAAACCTATTGTTGTAACTAGAACATAGATCATTAAGATTCCCAACTGGTGGGAGGCTGACCAGTTGGCTATTTACACAACGCGCTCCAGAAGTTGAGCGCTATGCTACCGAGAACAAATCCACTTAGCAGTATGATGGATAATTTGAACCAGAGACCTTCGTGTTTCAAATCCAGTGTTCTGTTAACCACTATGACTTAGCCACACCGAGTGGTCATTTCAGGGATTATGGAGGACGGGGGGCAAACGTTATTTACAGTACCGCTCAGAACTAAGCGAACCTAAAACGCGTGTACTCAACGAACCCCTAACGCGTTAAAATTGCCAACGCGTTATTGCCAACGCAAAAGGGCCACGCGTTTTTGCCAACGCGTTAGCCTTTGTTATTCATAACCAATATTCCTTTTGTGATGCTTTGTTATGGCGAACAAAGCACGACTTGCAGTTCAAAACAAATGCATGATTTGCAAATCCATGCAAAAGCGAAATTCAAATAAAAACAGAGAATTACAAGCGCAGTGAAAAATTTGGCCTTTCGAAGAACCGCTTTGTAACGCTACCACTGAAATAAGGGTTACAACTTGGTGTTACGGATCACGAATATATGCTAATTTAATATATGCTAATCAATGCATGCCCAAGTAATATATGCGTTTTCCATGGGTTTCATGGTTTCAGGGGTTTCATGGTTTCACGGTTTCATTGGTTTCATGGTTTCATGGTTTCATGGTTTCATAGGTTTCATGGTTTCATAGGTTTCATGGTTTCATGGTTTCATGGTTTCATGGTTTCATAGGTTTCATGGTTCCATAGGTTTCATGGTTTCAGGGTTTCACGGTTTCATTGGTTTCATGGTTTCATGGTTTCATGGTTTCATGGTTTCATAGGTTTCATGGTTTCATGGTTTCATGGTTTCATGGTTTCATGGTTTCATGGTTTCATGGTTTCATGGTTTCATGGTTTCATGGTTTCATGGTTTCATGGTTTCATGGTTTCATGGTTTCATGGTTTCATGGTTTCATGGTTTCATGGTTTCATGGTTTCATGGTTTCATGGTTTCATGGTTTCATGGTTTCATGGTTTCATGGTTTCATGGTTTCATGGTTTCATGGTTTCATGGTTTCATAGGTTTCATGGTTTCATGGTTTCATGGTTTCATGGGTTTCATGGTTTCATGGGTTTCATGGTTTCATGGTTTCATTGGTTTCATGGTTTCATGGTTTCATGGTTTCATGGTTTCAGGGGTTTCATGGTTTCATGGTTTCATGGTTTCATGGTTTCATGGTTTCATGGTTTCATGGTTTCATGGTTTCATGGTTTCATGGTTTCATTGGTTTCATGGTTTCATTGGTTTCATGGTTTCATGGTTTCATGGTTTCAGGGTTTCATGGTTTCACGGTTTCACGGTTTCATGGTTTCATTGGTTTCATGGTTATTGGTGGATTTCGATACGATCTGTCGATAACATGTATGATTGACGGAAATTTTAGAACCGTTTCCGCTGGTGTTTTGTTTTCGAAGGTCGCGTTTAAAAGAAAACGGTAGTAAGTCCCCTTCCCCCCTCCGCCCCGTTAAGGAGGGACATGACCTAAAAACACACCAGTTTTTAAACTTTTTTTCGTGGCTAAGATTTAATTTCAAACCATGGCAAAGTAACATTTTTAGAAAGGTTTAAGACCCAAAAATTACTTAAAAATACTTTTGTGCCTTAGATCTGTATTGTAACCTGACACCGGCTGAATTAATCTGTCACATGCTGTTCTATGCCAGGGCCTACTTTAAACAAGATAACTCCTGCAAGAACTGAGTTAAAAGGAATCATTTTTACAGTTTTCAAAAGAAGACAGTTAGCTTACTATGATAAGCATATGGATTTGGGAAAAGTTATAAACACATGAAATGATGACCAGTTAAATCTGATACAGAAAATCCAGAACACGTTTCAATGCATAACTTCGACAAAATACAGTGGATGGAAAAGTTCTATCTTCATCCTACAGAACCTACTCAGAACAACAAATCATCAATATCTGGCGGGGAAAAAATCGAAGAAGAATAAACAAAGTAGACCGATACAATCGGTTACAAGGGATGGACTTTCCGTATTGTAAATTCTCAGCCCGGTTTACCGTCATTGTGCCGACCGACCTGGCTTGGCAAGCTATTTTCCATGAAAAGCAACGAAATTATCTCAGGTAGGCCGGCAAACCAAACAGCGCTACCCCGGCAATAGCGTTATCCTCCATTGTTTGGGTGCGTCAGCCAGGAATACACACTGCTGGCCTTTTATTATTTCAACAGGTCCTTGTCTAAATTATAGAAAAAGAAAACCTTGCATAGCAAACAAAGAAAACTACCATCCAAACAGGTGTTTTTTTGGGAGACGCGCGAAAAAGTTGTTGCTCTCGAGAAAAGTATTTGAATTAAAGGGCCCTAGTCAGCCACACCTTTGTTTTTGTTTACATACTAGAATTTGGCTATTATATTTTATTCGAAGCCTGTCGAAACGAAGAGAAATCACTGTACTGCTACTCAAGATAATTTAACATACCTTCAGGAACACAGCCTAAAGTAAAACAATAAGGATTCGCGTCACCATGCTATATCAATAATTTCGATGGCATCGAAAACGGCGAAGGCTGACTAGGGCCCTTTAACCTTTAAGACCCCATAGCCTATAACTGTCGCCAAATAGGTAAGCGAACGTGATTACATTCCTTTACATTTCGGAGCCAAGCCAGAAATCACATGGAGATGGCGAGCCCTTCTGTAAATAAAATTAGAAGGTTTATTACCCGTGGGAAAAGCATTGACGATACCTTTATCCTCATCAAGTTGCACTAACAACATGAAACTTTTAGACGTTGGAAAAAAAGAAAGGAAAAAGAAACAATGAACCCTATGAAGCCATGAAATGAAACCACGAAGCCTTGGCGAAACCACGAAACCATGAAACAATGAAACCTAAGAAACCATGAACATTTGAAACCGTGAAACCGTGAAACCTATGAAACCTATGAAACCTATGAAACCATGAAACCTATGAAACCTATGAAACCATGAAACCATGAAACCATGAAACCATGAAACCATGAAACCATGAAACCATGAAACCCATGAAACCATGAAACCATGAAACCATGAAACCGTGAAACCATGAAACCGTGAAACCATGAAACCATGAAACCATGAAACCATGAAACCATGAAACCATGAAACCATGAAACCATGAAACCAATGAAACCATGAAACCCATGAAACCGTGAAACCCCTGAAACCATGAAACCTATGGAACCATGAAACCTATGAAACCATGAAACCATGAAACCATGAAACCATGAAACCATGAAACCATGAAACCATGAAACCATGAAACCATGAAACCATGAAACCATGAAACCATGAAACCATGAAACCATGAAACCATGAAACCATGAAACCATGAAACCATGAAACCTATGAAACCTATGAAACCGTGAAACCTATGAAACCATGAAACCATGAAACCATGAAACCGTGAAACCCCTGAAACCATGAAACCTATGAAACCATGAAACCCATGAAACCATGAAACCTATGAAACCATGAAACCAATGAAACCGTGAAACCATGAAAACTATGAAACCATGAAACCCATGAAACCATGAAACCATGAAACCATGAAACCATGACACCTGTGAAACCGTGAAACTATGAAACCATGAAACCTTTGAAACTATGAAACCCATGGAAAACGCATATATTACTTGGGCATGCATTGATTAGCATATATGAAATTAGCATATATTCGTGATCCGTAACACTAAGTTGTAACCACAATGAAGTAG